>JAPFFP010050777.1:0-30989 GCA_026153255.1 Solanum medicagineum
GATCAACTTTCCACTTCAAGTAATAATGGCCAAGCACTGCTGATCATTCCCTTTTGGATTGACCACCATGTCACTAGGTAGACCTCCCTTAGGATGTTGATTCAAATGAACTGAACTATTTCCTAATTGAGTCTCCAAATGTTTAATGGATGCCGAATGAGACGTTACAGTTTGACTCAACTGGGAAAAATTAGATTTTATTTCTTTCAATACCTTGTTCGAGGCCTCCACCTTACTCAAAGTTAGTGAAAGCATATCCTCAATTTGAGGATTCTTTTGATTAACCATTGGTTCAACAATCTTCACTCTATCATGTGGTGGAATGTAACTGTCTCCCTCGGTTACGCCATCCCCCAAATTGAGGTTGATCAGTCCATGCTCATCTCACCATCTAGAGTTGTTATTTCAACCTTGATTCCTAAGTGACCTTTGAAAAGCCGACCGAGAACCCACCATTTGGTTACCCATGTAATGACATTCTTCATTGTAGAAACCTTCAAATGGTGCACCTTCATACATCGCCTCTTTGGCGGCTCCCACAACATTCACACTCTTGCGATTTCCTCCCATGACATGCTTGGTCAAAAGATCAAGATGAGTTAACATCTTAGCCATGTTCTTATCCTTTTCTTGATCTTTGCCAAGCTGCTCCTTGGTAGGGCCTCTGTGGCTTGAAGGATTACATCATCTCTTATGTACCATGCTTTATTAATTGATGGTCATGCCATCCAAGAGGTTGCAAGATTCAATGGATGATTGTGTCATTAAACCTCCTCTTATTAGTTAATCAACCACTCCTTTGTTTGCAGCATCAAGATGTCACGACCCAAGCGTAATGCCTAGATATGGCACGGGGAATGGGAACCCTAAAGGCAACCCAAACAAGCTCTTTAGCATATCATTTGCACATCCTTGGTTGCGGAAGCATAAATAAGCAAGAAGTAAGTATAAAATAATTCTAAGGGGAAGCGGGACTTTGGACTCACGCTATGGGATATTTTAGGGAATTAGGACTTCCATCTCACCAATCAACATACAACAAGCATAGAAGGGAAAAGGGAGGCTAAGGAAAGTCTTTCATAATCACATAAACATAGTTTGAGTCAAACTTAATACATAAATATCCATATCCAAAAACATCTCTAGTACGAGTGGAATGGGGGCCAAGACATCTCCCGGGCTCACCCTCAAAGGATAAAAATCCAAAATAGATAAGTCTTAACAAAGCATGAAAGTAATGTAGATATTGTCCCCGAAGTGGAGGACTCACCAATAGTAGTCTCCAAAGGATCCATCTAGCCACGTGGAGAGGGAGGATGAATAGGAGCTCTAGTCCCTACATGGTTAGATCATGTAGGTAAAGGAAGTATGCGTTAGTACTTAGAATGCACTAAGTATGTGGGGTGCAATGCAACAAAAGGCATAAGCCATAATAATCAAGATGCATAGTCATAATCATTAGACATAAGCTCATTATGATATGGATGATCAACTATTAATTTAAAACATGCATGGAAATAGTCAAACTTGAATAATATAACTTACATATGTGGGAGGAGACCTGAACGAACATGTAAAACTAAGAGATCCACTACTTGGAGTCCTGATGCACACTGAATAAAGGAGTGGTCTACTTGCCAAGGTAAACCAGGCTTGACCCCACAAAGTGGGTAACTTATCCTAGTTGGATCCACTAGTAAAATCTCACTTAGGGAGATAATATAAACCTATGGTGGCACAAAGTTAAGAGACCAAGACTTTATATAAGGACTCCTTGGGTCGAGCCCCCTCCTTAAGCCCTTTCGGTGCTAAATCTAGTACCACAAATACTTGAAATAATCGTAAATTTAATCATAACTTGAATGACTTGTAAAAACATGATAACATGGCAGGAGTAACTTATTCATATACTTGACCCCTACATGTGGGCGTATACCTTGTACTAGAGGATAAAAACATTTCATAAGCTTGACCCCTTCTAGTAGGTATGGCATTACACATAAGGGTGGAGTTTGTAATATGGTTAACCCCTTCTAGTGAGCTTTAGTTTGTATATGAGGGTAAAATAGTTATCATGCTTGAGCCCTTTCATGTAGACATTATTCACTCAAAAGAGGGTAGGATATAGTATAAGGGCTCAACGTTCTACTTATAAATTATAGGAACTTTTCATGAGTTAATATATGCTTGGGAGTCCATAATTTATCATAACATGCTCATCTTGTAATTCATGCAGTAATCTTTCATCAACATAAGAATCTTTGTAATGTAAATTTAGTCAAACATGGTGGGTATAAGTAGATATGCTTAAGTTCATGCAATTCAACATTATAAGACAAGATAGGAGTAAAATCAATTCACTTTAAAGTTATTCAAATCAATCCACCATCATTGTAGTAAAACCCTTATTTGGGTATCATGAAATCCAATTAAAACCCACAAGTTCTTTCATAGCTTTCATAACATCATAGAGTACATAACCTTAATATCATAAAGTCCATCACAATGTCAAGCTCCAATGGTATTTAAGCATAATAAAATCATTACTTGAAGAATTCAAATAAAAATTATGTGTACAATGCATAATAATAACATCATATGCAAGAGTTCAAAACATTCCCATAAAGATCCATAAATTTCATGTAGTTGGAGAAGAAAAATGTTTGGACTTACGGGAAGGAAGATTCCCACAATCAAACCCACATACCTTGGTGTGATTTTGGTGAAGGAAATCTGATTTAGAGATGGAAAATATAAAACCCTAGCTTTCTCTCACACTTGTATGCCTTAAGAGAGTTGAGAGAGTTTTGAGACTTAGGGTTCTTGAGAAAATGAATTGAAGTGAGGGTGTGAAGGGAGTATAAGGCTGGAAAGGGGTTATTTGAAACCTTACACGACATATCTTGGACCTAGAAAAATAATAATCTAATGGATAGGTCTATGAGACCCTATTTACGAGCCGTAGAACATTCTACAGGACGTAGAACATTCTACGGGCCGTAGATGGGGGTTTTATCTGATGGCTTTTGAGACTTTCAGAGACCCTTCTCTAATTCACATTCTACAATGCAATATACTATTCCTAGAAGATTTTACGGGTCGTCTGATAAGTCATAGATTGAACTCCTGAAAGATCCAAATTTCACCAAGTCTGCCCAGGTTCTATGAACCAACATACAGGCCGTACTTCAACTTAAGACTCGTAAACCTTTCTTAGTAGCTGACATTCCACATTTTTCCCAAGCTTACTTTATTGCATCTTTCATACTCGTCATAGGCGGGGTCTTACAATATCTCCCACTTAGGAGCATTCTTCCCTGAATCTGCTAAGGCAAACTCTAAGGAATGGGTTCATGTACTATATGCCAAATGCACTATACACAAAATGCAACACTTGCATCATTTAAAATCTTTAAACCATATTTTAAATAACACTTACAATGCAACCTCAAAATCATATAAACATGTATAAGTGTCATGAGAATGGTATGCAAGGAAAGGAGATCCCAAAATAGGAAAATTGTATTACCTGAAGCTTGATCAAAATTGAAGAGATAGGGATAATGCTTCTTCATATCAGCTTTGGCTTCCCAAGTGACACTTTCGACTTGTTGATTCCTCCAAAGGATTTTGATGGACGCCATATCTTTGTTTCTCAACCTCTTCACTTGCCTATCTAATATTTCCATCGGAACTTCCTCATATGTCAAGTTATCTTCTACAACACCCACAATATTCAAAGGAACTACAGAACTTGGGTCACCTACACACTTCCTTAGCATAGACACATGGAAGACCGGATGAACCATACTCATCTCCATAGGCAACTCTAATTCATAGGCAACCTTATAAATTCTCCTCACAATTCTATAAGGCCCTAGAAACCTTGGGCTCAACTTTCCCTTCTTGCCAAACCAAACCACACCCTTCATGGATGAGACCTTCAAATAGACGCAATCACCAACATCAAACCCAAGATCTCTCCTTCTCGCATCAGAGTAGGGCTTTTGCCTACTTTGAGCTATGTTCATTCTCTCCCTTATCAACCTCACTATTTCCAAAGCCTCCATGAACAAATCTTGTCCTAATAAGGCATTGTACCCCACATTAAACCACCCAATCGAGGACATACATTGCCTATCATATAGAGCTTCAAAGGGAACTATTCCAATGCTAGAGTGATAGCTATTGTTGTAAGCAAACTTAAATGAGTGGAAGATGATTATCCCAACTACCCTTGAACTCCAAAACACATGCCCTAGTACTTTATCATTTTGGTTTACCTATCTTGATGTACTTGATTTGCTGTTGACCAAATCATGACCTTAACCGTCCAAGCTTAGGTTTTCAACGTTATGCTGCCCGATTTTCTTTTGGCCCCTAGTTTAATTGACTAGCATGTTTAGTGGCTTACTCGGCCAATAACAGTATCGAGTGCTACTCGCGCCTCCCCTCTTTTTGGGGCATGACATCTAAGGATACCATCTCCCTCTTAGGAAAAATCTCCACTTTACCATCCTTCACTAAAGCTTTAGCAAGGTAAACGTCTTGTTTGGACTTGACCACTTCAATCAAAGAAGATCTGGGACCATCAATGACCACCACACCTCCATTTCCAACTTCATTTAACCTAACCCCCAACCTAGCTAACCGGTGAACTTCTCTTGCCAATTCTCTATTGCCATCATCAATGTGAGCTACACTTCCCGTGGACACCCCACTTAGAGTATTGGCCACGACATTAGTTTTGCCGAGATACTTGTGCACACTCATGTCGTAATCCTTAAGGAGTTCTAACCACCTTCTTTGCCTCAAATTATGATCCCTTTGAGTGAACACATATTGGAGACTTTTGTGGTCAGTGAATACATCTACATGAACCCCATACAAATAATGACCCCATATTTTCAAGCAAAATACCATGATTGCTAACTCGAGATCATGGGGTGGATAATTATGCTCATGCATCTTTGGTTGTCGAGAAGAATATGATATGAATTTGCCACTTTGCATCAACACACCCCCAAACTAACCCATGAAGCACCACAATAAACCAGAAACCCTTCTAACCCTTTCGGTAGAGCCAAAATAAGAGCGGATATAAGCTTGTCTTTCAAAATTTGAAAACTCTTTCCACATTCATCAATTGATGTCCTCTAAGTTACACCTCCTTTTTCAATATAAAGCGGTTGTTGCCAAGAAATTGAACCTAACCAAGGTTAGGATTGAACCCAAGAGAATACTGTATACTTAGAAGTATCCAATTGGTGCAATTTGAGTGATTAACTAGCTTATCTACCCGAAGGGGGGCTTTGTAATAACAAGTAAAAAAGTAATCCTAACTAATACAAGAGTTTAACCAATATGAAAAGAAACTAGGGTATTGTGTTCCCCATGATTCCCTAACTCAGTATCACCGAATAACCTAATTTTTTTTCTAGTGTGTAGCTTGCAGGACAGTAAGTTATGTTCACAAAACCCTTTGGCCCAGGTGAGAGGCAAATTTCATTGTGTGACTTGACCCATCTCTACAGTGTGACATTACTAACCCTTACCTATTATCCTAGTACAACCTCCCATTGGTCTAGTTCGATTGATTGGACAAGAATACATCAATTGAATTTTGATAATTAATCGCTTTTCATATTCATTACTATCTTGGCACAGTCAGTAATTAGGAGGGTTCTAATGTTGGCCACCACTAGAAAAAATCCAAGAATTATGAATTATTCGATTTTACCTTGTTAGTTCTTCATGATTCCCACATCCCTAGTTATGGATTTAGCTACTCATGATTTGTGTATATGCAAGAATTATGAATTTGAATAACATAATAGAGCACTTACACAATTGAATTACGCACAAGTAAATCCAAGCTTAAATGAGAATCACAAGATTGTAATTAGAAGATTTAATCAAAGGGTACAAGTGTTTTTCAGAACTCTCCAATGTTTTCTCTCCTCTATCTCACTATTTTTTTGCTAACTATTCGAACACCCTAAGAAAAATAACCTAAAAATCTATTTATAATGTTTAAAATACAAGTACTAAACAAAATAGGATAACTGGGTCGGCAAACCTCACGAGCTGCTTTACGAGTTGTATTGGGTTCCAAGGTCCGTAATCGGGCTTTCATACTTCGTTGCTACAAAACTAGACTCGTGTTCTAGATACCCCTCTACAGCCCGTAAAAAGGTTCTACAACCCGTAGGTGGTTTCGTCTAATGAAACTTCAGAAAGTCCTCCTACTCTTATCATCGGGCACGAGACTTGATCTACTACTCGTAAAATAGTTCACAACCCATCTATAGTTCGTAGAACAAACTTCAGAAATCTACCCCTCATTGGAATTGTACACGAAACCTCCTTCACGGCTCATATAATGCTCTACAACCCATAAAGGGTCTTGTAATCCTCAAAATCAGCAACTTCTACATAATCTCTCCAAAATCAATGCCAAACCAAAAATCCTGCAAACCAAACACAAAAACACATAAAACTCACTAATATCGCATTGAGAACATACCAAATTCCAAGTTTCAAGCATCAAAAGTATTGTATTTTGACATCACATCAACATCTTCAACTTAACATTGTTGCTTGTCCTCAAGCGATGGACTTAATCTACATAAGCAACACAGTAACACACAGACCTCAACCTAATGACATACATCATATCAAACTTAACCACAGATACCTATACCACTTTTCAAAACATAATTAGATAGCTATTTAGCAGACTAACACAGACTAATGCATGCGATAATTCAACTATGACAAGTGAGGTACTACCAAAAAGCCACAATCACTGAATAAGTCTAATACTAATAATGCAATGCAAGTCTCCTCACAGAAAGAAGTTCCATATCTCACTCTCAATGATGTTTTTAGGTATAATCTCGGGTCTATCCAAAATTGCTCACCCTCACAAAAATATATTCATGTATCATGTCTAATACCATAGGCTTGCTCCAGTACTCATGACTATGAACTTTGACTACTTGGACTAGGATCCCTTTAGGACTTTATTGACTTATAATAGGCTCGGAGGGCTTTGGTAGGATATTTTTGGAATTAGTGACTAAAGGCCCTCTTTGGTACTACATTGTTCTACACATTTTCCCCACCAACGTTGTCACTTTTCACTCTAATCTCCCTTTTCTCCTATTTCAAGCTTTTCTGGGTGCTTTCTTTTCATTTTTCAACTTTTTGCCTTGTTTTTGCATTTCATTTTCCTTTTTAGCTCATAACTAAGGCATCACTTATTTTTCTTGCACCTAATACATGATTTTCTCTATTTGATGTATTACTAACTTTCCCCTCACATTTTGTATTTTACCCTTACACCAGCCACCTCAACTTAGGCTTTTGGCCTGAGTTGAGGTACACATTATCCATTCTCAGAACTAGGGCCACTTTTGGTAGCCACTCCCAACTTAGGCTTTTTGCCTCAGTCAAGGTGCACAATGTTCAAGGAAGGACCATGGCCAATTTCAAAATTTACAACTAATAAGGCTAGGCCATTTAGGTTTTTACAAAGAATAGACACATGTCATGCTCAAACATTATGATCAAGGGATATTCTACACATTTGGTTGGTTATTTAGGCTAAGTGTACTTCTAAGAACAATGACCTAAGATCCTTTCCTAATATAAGAACAATGGTCTAAATTTAAGTAATAGGGAAAGTTTTAAATTAGCACACAACACATGAATTTAGCAAATTAAGCTCATACTGACACTAATTATATTATCAACAAAAGACTCTCTGATCATGCTTTTTACCTCAATTTGTACTCACTTATTAGAACAAGCATTCTCAACACACTTAAACATGCATTGTTGCTATCTAGACTAATCAATCAAAATTTCGTGGGCATCATTTTTTTCAGAAAAAACACAGAAACATGTACATGCCATAGATATTAGTACTATATGCTACAAATACTACCTAAATATCCTAAACATGCTGGTTCAACAGAAACTAAATATCCATGGTGAAAAAGAACAAAGGTAAGAAACCCCTAGAATTCAAAAATTGGGGTAGTTATGGACCCAAGCTATTCAGACTTCACCGAGGCTTATAACTACCCACACCACATCGAAATAGAGGTACATTGTCCTCAATGCAGACAATCAAAAGAAAATAAATTATTTGGGTCAAAAAGCATACTTGGGCACCTAAGACTGGTCTCCACCTTGGGTTGCCTCCCAAGCAACACCTGATTTATTATCACGACACGACATAGATAGCTTGAGTACTCAAACTTCCTTAAGCTTTTGTGCTTCCTTGTCACTTGCTATAGAAGGTTCGGTGATGCTCTTCTCACCACTAGTCGTACCTTTCTTACATTTTTCAGTATCCTTTAGGTCTTGCGCTATAGTGCTAGGCACTATGCCCTTCTGGAATTGACTGAGTTGAGTTACTACTTGCCTAAACTAATGGTCGAGCCATTCATCATGGTAGAATGTTGTTTGAGTTTTGGATTTATGCTGATGATGTCAGACTGAGTTTTTGATTTATACTGATGATGTCGGACTTAATCCCTCTCAAGGTTCATCCTGTGCGTTAGCCTTTCTTAATAATTGGTTAACATCTTTTCAACCCTGGAATTATGGGTATCCATATCACGATTGTGAGGGGGCATGTAAAGACTGCTCCTATAGCCATCCTGGCATTCCCCTAGTACACATCTTTCTTGTGCCCTTTGCTTGGTGTGGTAACTTTCCAGGATTTTTCTAGACCTAGATAGTTCTCGCGTCTGCTTCATTAGCATCTCCATGTTGGCATAACTTTGAGCAAGCATCCTCATGGTCTCTTCATTTATAGTTTCTTGCTCGGGGCTTATGCTAGCCGTACCCAAGCGTTTGGTGGAAGGCCCATTCATGGGTCCCCACATATGATTCAATTTGGCTGCCATATCCAGGTGCTCAGCAATCTCTAGGAATGAATGATCTATAAATATGCCCGCTTGAGGGTGTTGGCATAAGCTTGCCTATTTGCATCCAAGGCTCGGTAGAAGGTCTTCACCAGGACATTGGCATCAATTTTGTGGTCCGGGAAACTTCTCAAGAACTTAGTGAACCGCTCCCATGTAGTATAATTGAGTCACAAGGAAGTTTCTCAAAGTTGTTGATCTGATCTTTCAACTTGAGCTTCTTTCCTGGGAAGTACCTCTCAAAAAAGGCCTTTTGCAATTCAGCTCAACTGGTGATCGAACTCTGCGGGAGTTCAGATAGACATTGTGTTGCATTGCTTGTAAGCGATAATAGGAATACACAAGGTCTGATAACATCCAAAGATAGATTTTATATTCCTATTACACAATTACAGACAAATGCAACTTTGTGTAGATGGATATGAGGATCCTCAGATGGTAGGCTTGCAAACAACCCACGATTCTACAGATTCTGAAGCAACCTACTCGAAACCATAAACTTTGTGTCAACTGCTAGTGGTAGCAACACAATAGCTCCAGTCACATCCATATCCATAGGATTTAGCTTATATCGATTAAACTGATAAGCGTTGGCATTGAAGTCCTGTTGTTTTGGAGCAATGTCCTCAAGAGGAAGTGGGTTTTCATTGTTGGAATTCTCATTCTTATTCCTATTCATAGCTGCATCCGCCGCGTTATTGGCGTTATCTTGGGCCATTCTTCTCAGTGTTCTCCGAATCTCTGGGTCAAATGAAGTCAAGGGTCTGCCTCAACTTCCGCTAGACACTACACTTACATCTTGAAAAGAAACAAAAACAACAAAAAGATGTAAAACAAGGTAAATAAGGATTAGTATCCAAATCACTCAAATTAAACAAGTCTAGTCGTATTCCCCAGCAACGACGCCAAAATCTTGATGTCGCCCAAGTTACACCTCTATTTTGAGGATAAAGTAGTCGTTGCCAAGAAATAAAACCTAATAAAGGTTAGGTTCGAACCAAAGAAATACTGTAAACTTAGAAGAATTCAATTAGTGCAATTTGAGTGATTAACCAGCTTATCTCCCGGGGGGGGGGGGGGGGGGTTGTAATAATAAGTAGAAAAGTGATATGATGTGCTGTCAAAAGTAAGACACTTTTGATGCTTAAAACTTAGGATTTTGTTTATTCTCAGTGTGATATTTGTGGGTTTTATGTGTTTTGTGTTTAAATTTCCAAGATTACAGGTTGACCATGATTTGGGAAAAAATTATAGAAGTTGTTGGTTTTTGATGATTTACTAGACCCTCTATAGATCATACAACATTCTACGAGTTGTAGAGGAGGTATTGTGACAAATACTAGTGAGAGATAATTTCTGAAGATCAACTCAACAAGATATGCATACGAGCCGTAGAGTATATTACGAGTCGTATAGATAGGTTTCGTGAAGATTTCCAGTGAGGGACAATTTGATGAAGTTGAAGTCTACAAACATGTAGTATGAGTGATAGATCAGTTTAGAAGTCGTGAAGTTGTGCCAACGAAGAGAAGTCCAGAATCCTAGGAACTGATTACGAGACCCCGGTTGCGAGCCATAGAAGACACTACGAGTTGTAGAAACCTTTCATGGAGTTTGCCAACCAGTTTTTCTATTTAATTTAGGACTTAATTGTAATTACTATAAATAGTACTTTTAAGTTATGTTTAGAGGAGGACATAATTATTCAGAGTTTTCAGGGTTTATACTTGGAGAACTCAATACTTGAGAGAGAAGATTGTGAGAATACACTTGTGGGTAAATTTGATCTTCAATCTTGTGATTCTCATCAATCTTGGATTTGCTTGATTTCAGTTCAGTTGTGTAGGTCTTTAATTATGTTTTCTCAATTCATAATTTTTTCATATACACATAGCATGAGTAGCTAAATCCACAAATAGGGTTGTGGAACCATAAAGAAATAACAAAGTAAACCCATATAATTTACAATTCTTGGATTCAGTATACACATATATTAATCAATTTTCTTCGTTTTGCATGTTTTCTAGTGGTGGACAACATTAGAACTCGCCTAGTATTACTGACTGACCAAGGTAGTAATGCATAGGAAAAAAGATTGATTAATAGGATTCGATTGATGTGTTCTCCTCTAATCAACCGAACTGGGCCAAGGGAAGGTTGTATTGTGACTTAAGCGTAATGGTTAGTATTGCACACTGTGGAGATTGGCCAAGTCACATAGTGAAATTCGCCTCTCACCTTTGACCAAAGTGCTTGGTGAACGTAAATTACCGTCCTGCATACTATACACTAGATAAGAATTGGGTTATCCAGTGATACTAAGTTGGGGAATCATAAGGAACACAATACCCTAATTGCTCTCAGTTGTTGATTATCTCTTGCGATAGTTAGTTTGTTTATTTTCTTATTGATTATTGCAAACCCCCCTCCCTTCGGGAAATTGAGTTGGTTAACTACTTGAATTTTATCTTGATGAATTTGTCTTGAGTCTTCGTATTCCCTGTGGGTTCGACCCTAACCTTGGTTAGGTTTTATATCTTGACAACGACCATTTGATCCTCTACAAAGGAGGTGTAGCTTTGGCAACATCAAGATTTGGGTGCGGTTACCGGGGAATACAACTAGACTTAGTTAATTTCATTATGTAATTCGTGTGTTAATCCTTAGTTCCCTTTATTTTACTTTTGTTTTTGTTTTGTTTCTTTGCAGGATGTAAGGGCAGTGTATGCCCAACACTCTGAGTCAAGGCTATCCCATAACTCCACTTGATCCAGAGATCTGCAAAACTATAAGAAGAATGGCCCAAGAAAATGCCAAAAAAGCGGCTAATGCAGCCTTGAACCAGAATAATAATGATGATGATAAGAATGAGAACGCACCTCCTTTGGAGGATATTCCACAACCTCGGGAGTTCAACGCCGATGCTTACCAGTGGAATCAGTACAGATTGGATGCCATGGCTATGGATGTGACTGGAACCATTGTGTTGCCACCACTATCGCCAGACACAAAGTTCACAATTTTGAGTGGGTTGCTTCAGATGCTATAGAATCATGGGCTATTTGCGGGCTTACCATCAGAGGATCCACATAGCCACTTGCACAATGTGGCACTTGTTTGTAAGAGTATGATAAGGACACATAATCTGTCTAAGGATGTTGTGGCACTTCGTATCTTCCCACTGTCTCTCACGGGCAACGCTGCATCATGGTTATCTAAGCTCCCGTAGAGTTCAATCACTAGCTGGGAAGATTTGCAGAAAGAATTTTTAGAGAGGTACTTCCCTAGATCAAGGAAGCTCATGTTGAAGGACCAGATCAACAACTTTCAGCAACTTCCTGGTGATTCTATAAGCACTACGTGGGAGCGGTTTACTAAATGTCTGAGGAGCGCCCCTGACCATAAGATAGTTGATGATGCCTTGGTGGAGATCTTTTACTGTGCCCTTGATGAGAACAATTAGGCTTGTGCTGACACTATCGTGGGGGGCATGTTTCTAGATCAACCATTTGCAAGGATTGCTGAGTGTATGGAACAAGTGGTCAAGATGAATTGTGCATAGGGATAGCAGGATAGAGCTTCCACAAAAGGTTCGTATGCTGTTAGTGCGGGGTCAGAGCAAGCCAAAATTAATGAAGAAATTATGTAGCAACTTGCTCAGCTCTGCACAAGCATGGATGTGGTGATCAAGTAGAACCAAGAGAGAGTGAACACAATGGTTCACCAACCTCCGTGTGCACCCATGCACGAAGAGCCATACTATGAGAAGGACATATGTTTTGTAAATGATCAGACGAGGGGTTTCCAGACCAACGCCCAAGGGTCCAATCAGGACAATTGGCGCCAAGGTCAAGGAAACCAAGGTCGAAACTATGGAAGAGATGAAGATTTTAGATACAATCGTGGTGGTTATTACGATAGGAACAGGGATCCAGATGCAAATTTGGGTCGCAGAGAAGGCTTCAGAAATGGTTTGTATGTGCTACCACACAATCAGGACGTAGGTACAGGCTATTCTAGAATTGAGGAGATGTTTGATGGCCTGTAGAAGAAGGTTGAGATGTAGGATGAGACTCTAAGGGGCATGAAATCAGATATCTCAAGCATAAATAAGAAAATAGAGTCCCATTCTGTGGCTATTAAATAGCTTGAACAACAGTTTGGTCAAGTGTCAACTCAGTTGAATCAGTGTTAAAAGGGTACATTATATAGCAATAAAGTGCAAAATCCTAAGAACGAAGGATAGTGTATGGCGGCTGCTACTAGTGAAGGCAAGGGCGCAATTGATTCCCTTATGCTGGTTGATGAGGAAGATGTTCATGATGAAAGAGATAATCATTGTAAGGATGGGGTGAGTGAAGCAGTTGAAGCACCACAGAAATTTAAGCTTGTGCTTTGGCACCAAAAAGCACATTGTGAGTCAGGAGCTTTCTCAAGAGCTTCAACATTGTAGTGTTGTCACTACGAAGTCCTTAGCTTATAAGTATGAAGATCCAGGTGCTTTTATTATATCTTACACTATAGGAGATGTAGAGTTCGTAAGGGCACTTTGTGATTTAGGTGCCAGTATTAATTTGATGCCTTTTGTGGTCTAACAGAAGCTTGGATTAGGAGACCCTGTTGTACTAGTATGCGGTTGTTAATGGCATATCGAATAGTGAAAAAGCCTGTGGGGATACTCTATGATATGTTGGTTAAAGTTGAGAAATTCATATTCCATGCAGACTTTGTGATTTTAGATTGCAAGGTCGACTTCGACGTTCTAATCATCTTGGGAAGACCATTCCTAGTCACTGGACGAGCATTTGAGGATATGGAAGCTGGTCAACTCAGGTTTAGATTGAATGATGAAGAAGTTATCTTCAACATTTGTCAGCCCATGAAGCATCTAAATGAGCACAAGAGTGAAGTCTGGGCAATAGGTGAAGTCTGAGTAACCAATTTGCCTAAGTCGTGCCATGACAATAAATCAGGCGCTACTTGGAAGGCAACCCAAGGTGGACCATGGCGCTTAGGCACCCAGGTATGTTTTTGAACCCTTACATTCTAATTTTGCTTGATCTTGTGCATTGGGGATGATGCACATCATTTTCGATGGGGGTGTGGGTAGTGATGGGCCTTATTGATGTCTGAGTAGCTTATGGTCCATAACTACCCTAATTTTTGATCCTGGTGTTTTTGTGCCTGTGTTCTTTTTCCCTGTGGATATTTAATTTCTATTGAATCGGGATGTTTAGTATGTTTAGATAATATTTGTACCGCATAGTACTAATACTTATGGCATATAACATGTTTTAATGTTTTGTTTTGAAAAATGGTACCCACCAAAAAATTTTGATTAGTAGTTAGATAATAACCATGCATGTTTAGGTGTTTGGCAATATCTTTTCTGATAAGTAAGGATAAGTTGAGATAGAAAGCACAATCTGTAAGTCTTTTGTTCATAATATAGGCAATGCCATGAGAGTGTGAGCTTATTTTGCTAGATTCATGTATTTTGTGCTAATTCAGAACTTGCGTTGTTACTCTAAGTTAGACTGTAGATTGAATGGATTAGTAAAGGATCTTAGGCCTTTTTTTTGAAATAGTCCACTTTAGCCTAAAAATAGCCAGCCAAATGATGATATATCCCTTGTTCCAAATATTTGAGCCTTGCATGTACCAATTCTTTCTAAACACCTAACCTAGCCTTATCCAGTGAAAAATCCTGCAACTGGCTCTTGTCTTTCTTTGAGCATTGTGAACCTTGACTAAGGCAAAAAGCCTAAGTTGAGGGTGGCTACCAAAAGTGGCCCTAGTTCAGAGATAAATATTGTGCACTTTAATGCAGGCTAAATATCTAAGTTGAGGGTGGATGGTATAAGGGTCAAAATGCAAAAATAAGGGGGTGAGTTAGGAAGGAGGATAAAAAGAAGAAAAATCATATACTGGGTGCAAGAAAAATAAAAGATGCCTTTGATTGAGCTAAAAAGCAAAATGAAGTGTGAAAACAAGGCAAAAATCTAAAAAATGAGAAGAAAGCATCCAACAAAGCTTGAATAAGGAAAAAAGCAGAATGAAGTGAAGATGATAAAGTTGGTGGGGCAAAAGTGTAGCAAAATACAGTTTCAAGGGGGGCCATTAATCACTATTTTCCTATAATATCATACCAAAGCCCCCTTGTGCTTACATTACAAGCCTAGAAATTCCTAAAGTGATCCTAGTCCACTTAGTTAAATGTTTGAGTCATGAGTATAGGGTCAAGCCTATGCTATTAGTCATTATGCATGAATATCTTTTGTGAGAGTGAGTGTTTTTGAATAGTCCCAAGGTTAAACATGAAATCATCATTGAGTGTCTGATATGAGACTTCTTTCTATGAGGGCACTTGCTTTGCATTGTTAGGATTTGACTTGTTCAGTGATTGTGGACTGTTGATAGCCCATTTCTTGTCATAGTTGTGTTGTCACATGCACCAGTTTGCATTGGTTTGATAAATAGCTATTTGATCCTGTTTTGAAAAGCTGGTATGGGTATCTGAGTTTGAGTTGTATATAATATATGCTATTGAGTGAGGTCTGTATGTTACTGTATTGTCTATATAGATTGAGTAGTTGCTTGAGGACAAGCAATAGTTTTAAGTTGATGGTGTTGATGTGCTGTCAAAATACAACACTTTTGATGCTTAAAACTTGAAATTTTGTGTTTTATCAATGCGATATTTGTAGGTTTTATGTGTTTTTGTGTTTAGATGTGCAGTATTACAGGTTGGCCATGATTTGGGGCAACGTTTTAGAAGTTGCTGATTTTTGATGATTTACGATACCCTCCACGGATTATAGAGCATTCTACGAGTCATGAGAGATGATTTCTAAAGATCATCTCAACGAGATATGCATACGAGTCGTAGAGCATTCTACGAGTAATATAGATAGGTTTCGTGAAGATTTCCAGTGAGGGACAATTTAATAAAGTTGAAGTTTACAAACATGCAATACAAGTCATAGATCAGTTAATGAGTCATGAAGTTGTGTCATAGAAGTGAAGTCTATAATCCTAGTAGTTGATTACAAGACCTCGACTATGAGCTGTAAAAGACACTACGAGTCGTAGAGACCTTTCGTGGAGTTTGTCGACTAGTTTTTCTCTTTTATTTAGGACTTAATTGTAATTACTATAAATAGCACTTTTAGGTTATTTTTCAGAAGACGTCGTCATTATTCAGAGTTTTTGGGGTTGGTACTTGGAGAACTCAATACTTAGGAGAGAAGATTGTGAACAAACACTTGTGGGTAAATTTGATCTTCAATCTTATGATTCTCATCAATCTTGGATTTGCTTGATTTCAATTCAGTTGTGTAAGTGTTTAATTATGTCTTCTCAATTCATAATTTCTTCATCAACACATAGCATGAGTAGCTAAATCCACATCTAGAGTTGTGGGAACCATGAAGAACTAACAAAGTAAACCCGGATAATGTACAATTCTCGGATTGGGTATATGCATTTATTAATCAATTCTCTTAATTTTGCGTGCTTTCTTGGGGTGTTCAACATTAGAAGTCGCCTAGTGTTACTGACTAGACCAACGTAGTAATGAATATGTAAATAGATTGATTAATAAGATTCAATTCATGTGTTCTCGTCTAATCAACCGAACTAGGCCAAGGGGAGGTTGTACTGGACTTATAGGTAATGGTTAGTATTGCACACTATAGAGATGGGCCAAGTCACAAAGTGAAATTTGCCTCTCACCTTTGACCAAAGTGTTTGATGAACTTAAATTGCCGTCCTGCATGCTATACACTAGATAAGTATTGGGTTATCCGGTAATAGTAAGCTGGGGAATCTTGGGGAACACAACACCCTAGTTGCTCTCTATTATTGATTGTCCCTTGTGATAGTTAGTTTAGATTATTTTCTTATTTATTATTGCAACCCCCCCTCCTTTGGGAAATTTATTTGGTTAACTACGTGAATTGCTTATTGGTGAATTTGTCTTGAGTCTACGTATTCCCTGTGGGTTCGACCCTAACCTCGGTTAGGTTTTATATCTTGACAACGACCACTTTGTCCTCTAAAAAGGAGGTGTAACTTTGGTGACATCATAATCCTAACTAACATAAGAGTTAACCAATATGGAGAGAAACTAGGGTATTGTGTGCCCCATGATTCCCTAACTTAGTACCACCGAATAACCTAATTCTTTTCTATTGTGTACCATACAGGATGGTAAGTTAAGTTCACCAAACCCTTTGGCCTAGGTGAGACGCGAATTTCACTACATGACTTGGCCCATCTCTGCAGTTTCACATTACTAACCCTTAACTATTATCCCAGTACGACCTCCTCTTCGCCTATTCATTAGATGAGAACATATCAATCGAGTTATGATAATTAATCTCTTTTCCTATTCATTACTACCTTGGTCCAGTCAGTAACAGTAGGTAGGTTCGAATGTTGGCCATCATTAGAAAATATGTAAAATGAAGAGAGTTAATTAATACATGTATGCACACTTCCCAAGAATTATGAACTATCT
The DNA here is from genome assembly GCA_026153255.1 of Solanum medicagineum. Taxonomy (NCBI): domain Eukaryota; kingdom Viridiplantae; phylum Streptophyta; class Magnoliopsida; order Solanales; family Solanaceae; genus Solanum; species Solanum medicagineum. Next base: position 17,461 of record JAPFFP010050777.1, read on the forward strand.
GTTTTACCTTGTTAGTTCTTTATAGTTCTCAGAACCCTAGTTGTGAATTTAGCTACTCATAACATGTGGAGATGCAAGACTTATGAACTTGAATAACATAATAGAGCACTTACACAACTGAATTAAGCATAAGTAAATCCAAGCTCCAATGAGAATCATAAGATTGTAATTAGAAGAGCAAATCAAAGTGTACAAGTGTTTTTCAAAATTATCCAATGTTTTATCTACTCTATCTTACTACTTTTTTACTAACTATTTGAACTCTCCAAGAAAAATAGCCTAAAAACCTAGTTATAATATTTAAATTACAAGTCCTAAACAAAATAGGATAACTAGGTCGGCACACCTCAGGAGCTGCTTTACGAGCTGTATTGTGTTCCATAACTCGTAATTGGGCTATCGTACTTCGTTGCTGCAAAAATGGACTTGTGTTCTATGATACCCCTCTATGGCCCAAAAAGTTCTATGGCCCGTAGGGGGTTTCATCCTATGAAACTTCAAAAAGTCCTCCTCTCATCCTCAAAGCACGAGACTTGATCTACAACTCATAAAATAGTTCACGACCCATCTACGTGTTCGTAGAACAAACTTCAAAAATCTACCCCTCACTGGAATTGTACATGTAACCTCTTTCATGACTCATAGAATTCTCTATGGCCCGTAAAGTGTCTCGTACATCCTCAAAATCAGTAACTTCTGCATAATCTCCCCAAAATCAATGCCAAATCTAAAATCCTGCAAACCAAATACAAAACAAATAATACCCACTAACATTGCATTGAGAACACACAAAAGTCCAAGTTTGAAGCATCAAAAGTGTTGTATTTCGATAGCACATCATCTGTCCAAACAAATTTTGCCTTCTTTTGAGTCAATTTTGTCAAAGGGAAAGCAACTTAGGGAAAACCATTCACAAACCTCCGGTAATACCCTACTAAGCCCAAGAAACTACTAATATCCATTGGAGTTAAGGGCCAAGGCCAAGTTCTTATCACTTTCGTCTTCTTAGGGTCTACTTTAATTCCATCACCCGACACCACATGCCATAGGAATGTAACTTCCTTCAACCAAAATTCACATTTATCGAATTTAGCAAAGAGCCTTTCTTCTCTCGATGTTTGCAACACCACTCTCAAATGCCTCACATGATCTTCTTCACTTCAAGAGTAAACCAAAATATCTTCAATGAATACCACCACAAACATGTCAAGGTAGGGTTTAAAGACCATATTAATGAGATCTATATATATTGCTGGAGCATTAGCTAAGCCGAAGGACATCACTAGGAACTCAAAATGCCCATATCTTGTTTGGAAAGCCATCTTGGGAATATCACACTCCCTTACCCTCATTTGGTGGTATCCGGACTGAAGATCAATCTTAGAGAAATGACTAGCCCCTTGAAGTTAATCAAATAGGTCATCTATCCTTGGCAAGGAATACTGTGTGGCCTTATTGAGTTGCCAATAGTCGATGCACATTCTAAGTAAGCTATCTTTTCTTCCTTACAAATAACACCGGTGCACCCCAAGGTGACATACTAGGAATTATGAAACCCTTCTTCAATGAATCATTCAATTGATCCTTTAACGCTTTTAACTCCGCCGAGGCCACACGGTAAGGAGGAACGGAAATGGGTTGAGTATCAGGTAGGAGAGCTATATGAAAATCTATCTCCCTTTCAGGAGGGACACTGTGAAGCTCATTAGGGGAGACATCAAGAAACTCATTAACTACTAGAACCGACTCGATGGGAGGGACTTTAGACTCAATATCCCAAACCCTAATAAGATGGTAAATGCAACCCTTAGAAATCAATTTTTGCGCCTTAAGACAAGAAATAAACCTCCCTTAACCACAGAATTATGATCTTCCCACTCAAAGGTGGGCTCATTAGGAAATTAGAACTTTACCTTATGAGTTCTATAATTAATGGAAGCATGATATGCATGTAACTAATCCATCCCCAGAATAACATCAAAATCCATCATGTCAAGCTCAACAAAATCACAAGGAAATACTTTATGCAATATAGACACGGGACAACCCCCATAGACTATTCTAGCAATAATGGACTCACCAACATGGGTAGGCACCTCAAAGGGTTCACACAATAATACTGAACACATATAAAGCTTATTAGCAACAAAAGAAGTAATGAAGGAAACAGTAGCAACCAGATCCAATAAAGCATACATATCACAATCATAAACCTTTAACATACTGGTGACAACATCGGGCACCTCCTCCACTCCTTGCCTCCCTTGAAGGAAATAAAACGTATTGTGATGTTGAGTACCCTCTTGTTGGCCTCTTTTTGCCATTTGATCAACACGAGCACCTTGTCCTTGAGGGTAGGCATTTCATTACACATGAGGGTAGGCATTGCATTACATATGAGAGAGGAGTTTGTAATATGCTTGGCCCCTTCTAGTGAGCTTTAGTTTTTACATGAAGGTAAAATAGTTATCATGCTTGACCCTTTCATGTAGACATTATTTACTCACAAGAGGGTAGAATATAGTACAAGGTCTCAATATTCTACTTACAAATCATAGAAACTTTATATGAGTTAATACATGCTTGGGAGGCCATAATTTATCATAACATGCTCATCTTGTAAATCATGCAATAATCTTTCATCAACATAAGAATCTTTGTCATGTAAATTTAGCCAAACATGGTAGGTATATATATATATGCTTAAGATCATGCAATTCAAGAGTATACGACAAGAGAGGAGTAAAATGAATTCACTTTAAAGTTATTCAAATCAACCCACCATCATTATAGTAAAACCCTCATTTCGGTGTCACAAAATCCAACTAAAACCCACAAATTCTTTCATAACATCACAGAGTGCATAACCTTAATATCATAAAATCCATCATAATGCCAAACTCCAATGGTATTTAAGTATACTAAAATCATTACTTAAAGAATTCAAATAAAAATCATGTGTACAATGCATAATAATAAATCATATGCAAGAGTTCAAAAAATACCCATAAAGATCCATAAGTTTCATAGTTGGAGAAGAAGAATGGTTGGAGTTGCAAGAAGGAAGGTTCCCACAATCTAACCCACATACCTTGGTGTGATTTTGGTGGAGGAGATCTGATTTGGAGATGGAAAATAAGAAACCCTAGCTTGCCCTCACACTTAAATGCCTTGAGAGAGTTGAGAGAGTTTTGAGACTTAGGGTTCTTGAGAAGATGAATTTGAAGTGAGGATATGAAGGGTGTATAGGGCTGCAAAGGGGTCATTTGAGACCTTAAACGATGTAGCTCGGACCTAGGAAAATAGGAAAGGTCAAATTTCCCCTTTTAAAAATCTGTTGGATAGGTCTACGAGACATCTTATGGGATGTAAAACATTCTATGGGCTGTACATAGGGGTTTTGTCTAATAGCTTTTTAGACTTTTAGAGACCCTTCTCTAATTTATATTCTATGATGCAATCTATGAGTCATAGTAGATTTTGCAGGTTATATGATAAGTGATAGATTGAACTCCTGAAAGACCCCAAATTTCACCAAGTCTGCCCAGGTTATACGAACCAACATACGAGTCGTACTTCAACTTACGACTCATAAAATCTTTTGTAGAAGTTGACAGTCCACATTTTTCCAAAACTTACTTTCTTGCATCTTTCATACTCCTTATAGGCAAGCCTTTAGACAAGACTCACAGAAAAATATTGCAAAAGAATGTGGTACAGAACTCCATAGTTAGGGCATTGAAGTAAGAGTTTTTGAAATCAGAGCCATGTTTCATGAAATGGCTCACCTCTAGCTGCTTAAAGTTCTCAACGCTCTTTCCTAGTTTAATCATCTTTGAGGGAGGTAAAAATCTCTCTAGGAATGCAGTTTGTAGCTCCTCATATGAAGTAATAGAATCACGAGGCAACTCCATGAGCCAACTCAATGCTTCTATGGTGATGGGGAAAGGGAACAACCTTAGTCGGATAGCCTCTTGACTTACTCCCCTGAATTTAAATAGTAGACACACATCAACGAATTTCCTCAACTGTTCATGTGGATCTTCATGGCCAAGTCCTCAGAACAATCCCTTCAGTTGGAGGAGTTGCAACATGGTGCTTGTCACATGAAAGTTTAACTCCTCCAGCTAATAGGGGTAGTCGGATAGCACCAGTGCTTCCAACCTGATCCAAATAACATCTTGCATCATGTTTATATCCCCAACATTCTCAGCATAAATGGTCTCATCATCCTTCATTGTAACACCTAGTGTTTAACAACAAAGACAACAAGAAGACATTAAAAATAATTCTAACTACAAGAACAAAGCTCAACAAACACTTCGAATATGAACATGTCAATTCCCCGCTAATGGCACTATTTTTGGTGTCGCTCAACCTGACTACTCAAAGGTAGAAGGGTGGTCATCATCAACATATAACCTAACTTTAGAGGTTGGGGTCAATCCCATGAGGAATCATTGTTCAAGGCCAAAGTGACTCATTGGACCAAGTAATTGTAGGATCTGGGAGGATTGCAGTAATTAAGATTAAACTTCAACTAACGAGTTCTAATTAACGATTTAAACAACTATCAAGGGAAGATGTTGGGGATATGCAATTATGGACAATAATTTAAGAAATTGGTCTAGATGCTTGACTACATAAGTTGATGTTGAGTGAATAGGCTAGGTTGCTTGTAGCCCAAATCACCCATTATATATGGATAATTCATATGAATCAGCTAAGATATCACATGCAGACCACCAAGGACACGCTTGGCCTAAGAAGTCAAGCAAAACACCTACTATCTTGTCCAATGAATCCATAAATGTGGATATCAACTAAAACCCCATAAGGTTTTTGGCCATTATATCCATTCCACACTTTAATAATCACAGGTACGGAACAATTGGAGATCTTGAAATAAAACCCCTAGTTTGCAACCTTGAGATTCATATATTAAACTTATAAACAGATATAAATTCATCCAAATCAACTATAGATAAGTCAAAACATCACAAACCCAGCAAGTAAATTAAAGACCCATATCAAAAGCACACCCCCAACATGGGGGTTTTAGCCATACACGCTAGAAATTAAAGATCAATTATCATACATAGTAAAAAAAGCCATTGGTAACAAGATTTGAATATAAATCAATGGCTATCTCCAACTAATCCTCTCCAATTTGACAACCAAAAACTCCAAAACCCTAGCCTCCCTTGTACTCTAAGAAGAAGGTTCTATATATCAATACTGCTATAATGTATTGTTCTGATATGGAATGAACAAATGATGTAAAATGTCCTTAAAATTGCTTATATAATCCATGCAAAAAATATGAAAGTTTGTGTTGCCGAATGCCATTTGATGGTCAAGGCCAATCATCGCCGAGCACTCCTGCGATGCACCGAATATGCACATGACCGCTTATCTATGCATCTTTATGAGGCTTCTTCCACTACAACATTAGGTGATGACTCTTTGCTATGCCTTTCAAACTCAGCAATTCATCGAAATATCCTTCATATCACCCTTATGTCAGTGTTTTAGGGCTTTAGGTGCTGCAACCTTAGGCGATCACTTGTGCGCTTTGGCGTATCGCCGAGTACGCTTTGCGACATTGATCCTGACCACACTCTGGACTTGATTTAGATCGTTGGTTGCTACATAATTAAGCGATCTCCATGAGTATTTAGTGAATCATCAAGGAAGTCAGTGACACCACTTTTTACCGCCTTTTACCACTTTTGATCATTTTCCATGATTTCACCAAGTCTTACCCTTTTATGCACTGTTAACTCCATTTCCTATCTTATAGCACATGCTTAGTTGTTACCAATTGGAATTATTAACACAATAAGGGCAATATTTCTTTGCAATTTAACCCTAAAATAAGTTCAAAATATGGACTCATCAACCATATGTAAACTAGTCTTGAACGTCAGAGAACTAGCCACGAGCCGAGGAAGGAGCACCAATCCCTATATGGTTAAATCATAAAGGAAAAATATATGTTATTAATTTTGGAATGTACTAAGTATGTGAGATGCAAACGCTAACATGAAATTATAATGATATCATTCATAAGTAAAGACTAACATTGATGGAATTGAAAGGCAACGTTAACATGAGCTAAAGCATGCATAAGAAATAACATTCAATATGAGCAAGAGTGACATATGAACTCAATACAGGCGATGAAAATAATACATGGATGATATACATTGCAGGAATGGACCATAACCGACATATAAGACTATGTGAGCTACTACATGGAATCTAACATAACCCACTACATTGGCAAGGGTAGACCACTTGGGTGGAACTCCATCACTTCAACGCATCATTATATAAAATAATTGGCCTACGTGGATCCACTAACCTAGCGTACAAGGATTCCACTAACCTAACAGAATGGTGCAAAGGGTTGCTTCTAGGATTGTCTTACCAAACCTCACTATGATTCCTTATTCGGTTCTAAGTCATCCCACAGAATCTTTTTAAAATATAGGCTTAGTTAAATCATGACACTTAGAATCATAAGTAACAGTCTCAAGAGCAGCTCGGACTTAAGGTACCACCAAGTGAATATTGTCCTTTCATCTTTGGGACCATCGTAAGCATCTTTGGCTCATTGTCAACATGCTTAAATCTTTGACAAATCTTAACTTTAAAATCTTTCATATATGACCTAGTCTTTTATAAGGACTCAGACTTTGTACAACTTTAATAGAGCTTGGAAATTTGGTTCCGAAAAATTTTAGACCAAGGTGACACTTCAGGGAAACCTTCACGGTCCCTGTCAGACTATACAGACCGTGTGGAGACTCCTTGAAGTGTCCCTTGGCCTTGTGTGGAAGTGTTGGCCTTGATGTGGAAGTTTGAGACTAATGCTACCACACATGGACCCCACACGGTCCGTGTGAGGCTTCATGGTCCATGTGGTGGACCATATGGCAGCCTTGGCCTTGAAAATCCACATTTTCTAGCCAAGGAATTTCACACAGACCCTCTCACGGATCGTATGGTCCTTCACGGTCCATGGGGCCCTCCGTATGGGCATTGGACTGAAAATTTTCTAAATATGGGATCATCATCTCAGAACTTTGTTGATGGAGAATTTTACTAAGTAAAGCTTCATGGAAGACACACGGTCTGTGTGACTTCTCACGGGCCGTGAAGCCCTCCCTATAGGCGTTGGCGTGAAATTTTGCCAAGTACGAAATCTTCAATATCAAGCTAAGTTCAGTTTCAAGCCTCAATTCAAGCTTATTTATGTAGTTTAGGGTCATCATGGGGCTCCTTCATCAAGTCAAGTTCAAAGGAATTCCATTGGCTATGCTTTTAACAAGAACCGATATAAGGGTCAACTTTAAATGGTCATATTTCTTAGAACAAAAGGAACTAGGTAGCCCATGACCTACCAAATTGAAGCTCTTTTAATTAGCATTCCAACGCATCCCATTCACCTCCATACTAAATTGGATTAGCTCTTTGAATTAGCATTCCAAGTTCGGATCAAGATGTTATGCCCACTTTTGCAAAGCCAGTTCATGCAAAGTTTCCTATGAATTGGCTAATATGGTCTTACAGGAGGGTTCACGATCATGAGACCTTGTACGGACCGTGAGACCTTCTCACGGGACCCTTGGCAAGAAATTTTATTCCGCTTCATTAATAGGTTTTTTGTAATTATGACTCTCTTAAGGGACTTTTATGACTTCTTATGCTATCCTAAGACATTAAAATGACCTTAACTCTTCTTCCCCCATTCAAATTCATTCTCACACTTTAGAATATTCAAATTCTCTCATCTAAAGTACTCTCCTCAAGCGAACTATTGGAGATTATCTAGGAACATAAGGAAGGATCTTCTCTTTCATCAAATTTCTTCCTATATCTTCTTGGTTAGCTAAGGTATGTGGGATTGATTCTTGGTCCCTTTAGACCAAGAATACCCAAACCCTTTTTCACTTGAATTTCATGATATTTTGCTTACTTTAAATATGAGTTTTGAAGATTATTGTTCATTAAATTCAATTGAACTATGGGCTATGCTTTGTTGTTTGTTTTAAGATGACTTAAGCCCTAGGATGTTGAATTGAATGAGTAATATGATGATTTGAATGTGCATTGTCCCTTTGAAGTTGATTTAGGCATGGGTAATCTAAATTGTGATTTTAATATGGGTTTCACTTATGGATTTACTAGAATTTCATATTATATTGTTAATTTTAGATTGAATCTATATTGCCCATTGTTATTCACACATCATTCATAGCATATGCATCCATGAGCATTGAATTTTATGAAAATTATGAAGTGGGTTAAGCCCAATTATGTTATGTATATGATTTTGATATAATTATAGTTATGACAAGAATGTGATCATATAAATGTCTATGATATGGCTCTTTGAGCATTTTGGGTGCTTACACCATTCTATATATGTGACTGAGCTATTCCTATGCAAGAGAAGCATGATTATGAATTATGATTTGGCTTTTGAGCCCAAGTATGAATGTTAAGAAATATGTTTGTCTTTTGAGCCCAAGTATACATTTAAATGAATTGAAACAACTTGTGCCTCTTCTGGAAGCATGTATATGCATAAGTATTCTTGTGAGGTTTTGACTTAGCACCGACGAATTGGGGGCGTCAAGACTATATCCAAGGGTCCTCTCCCTTTCCTTAAACTATGTGCCAGTATAGGTATGTGATAGCCATTACTGAAAAGACTGGATCGTAAGGAATGGTTACACCTTGATATGATATGATATGGTATGATATGATATGATATGAAAATCCTTCTAAAAAGACTAGGTCATAAAGAAGGTGTTCATCGCATCGAAAAGATTGGGTCTTAAGGTGTGGTGTAGATTGCCCTTGGCAAGTAATCTTCTTATACTGATGGGAGGTCTTCATTGGAATAATTCATGTAATAGCTCGCATGAGTTTGATTTTTCAGTTATAATCCATCTCCACTATTTATGAGCATTATGGCATTTCATGCATTATGGATTTTATGACATATTGTTATACTACTTCACTTAATATATATCTCTTTCTATATTATGTACCCTTATCATCTAATATTGAATGCAGGTTTGATAAGTCATATGCATTGCTTGCTCGCATAATTAGTATATTTAAAAATATTGATAAATACTTTTGCCTACATGATCTAACCATGTAGGGATTGGAGACTACCTTCTCCACTGTTTGATCGCTAGATCAGATTTGAGAAAGTATTGTGGTGAATCCTATCTTCCAGGGACAAGCCACCATCTATCTACCTTATGTTGCTTCTATTTTGCTATTTACTTAAAGGGTGAGCTTGGAACATGTCTTGGCCCACGCCTTATCTTATGACTAGAGGTGTTGTTGGACATCTTGTAGACTCTTTTTAGATCTATATGTTATGTGTTGTATTTAGAGCTTATGATTATGGTTATTTATCAGATATGACTATTATGCATTGATTATGAGAATTAGATAACTATGTATATTTTGATGTGAAAATGTGGAAGATCCTAAGTCGCATATTGCCCTTATAGAGTGAGTCATACTTACCCGCCCCTTAGTTCTTATGTGCTATGTGCTATGTGAATCCATGTTAAACCCTTATCCCTATGATAACCCTATAGCGTGAATCCTACTTTCCCGTACCTTAGAAGTATGTGTTTAAGATTCATATATGCGCTTCCAAATCGATGATGTGAATATGGATACTTGAGGCTTGTTTGGGAACACTCAGGTTCCTATTCACTATGTTAGTCCTAGACCCTAAGTTCGATTCATGACAAAGATGGTATGAGAGCACTAGGTTTATAGATGGTCCTCAGGGTCCAACATGCTGCATCAAGTAGTCTTATTCATGGGTATGAAGTGCGCCACATCTATGGGAAGGAGGCTACGAGGTTTTTTAGGAAATGTTTCACTTTTTCATGATTCATATCGTTCCATGGAACATGTATTAAGATTTCCTATCTACATCCCTCCCTACCATATAGCAAGAGTTACTTTAGGCCCGTAATGCAATCCAAGTGAGGAAGATGTTATAGCTGATCTTATAGATGAGGTCAAAAGGGAGTTGGTGAAGGATGTGCATCATTTGACAAGAATGGGGAATTGGGTTGTGTGAATCTAATGTTGGTTTTGTTCGTGTTCAGAATTGGGCTAAATCTTCTGTGGTTGTTGATGTCAAGACAAAGCAAGACTTAGAACTATCACTGCTTGTGTTGATGAGGATAGTTTCCTAAATAAAGGTAGAGGTTTTCTCCCAAAGGAGGATAGTGTAATTCGGTACCAAGATAGGTTGTGCATTCCGGATATTGAAGGTCTTACGGGGGTGGTCATGAGTGAAGCCCGTAACTCCCATTAATACCTACATTCGGGATCTACCAAAATGTATCGAGACTTGAGGGAAATGTATTGGTGGCATGGTATATAAGAAGACATAGTCAAGTTTGCATTCAAATGCTCTAATTGTTAACAAGTGAAGGTGGAACATCAAAGGACCAATTATTTGGCCCAAAACATTAAAATCCCTACTTGAAATGAGAGAATGAGAATGTGGACTTTGTGATTAGGTTTTTCGTACCGGAAGCAATTAGACTTCATATGGGTAATTGTTGGAAGAATTACCAAATTAGCTCATTTCTTATCGGTTGAGACTACTTTCAATGTTGAAGGAAATGCCAAGTTATATATTTGGAAGTTGGTTATACAGGATGGTGTGCCTACTTTTATTATATCAAATTGTGGTACCCAATTTATTTCTCGCTTTTGGAGATCATCTCAAAAAGGGGCTTGGCACTAAGGTAAAGTTAAGTACTGCTTTTCGTCCTCAGTCCGTTGGGCAAGCCAAGGGAACAGTTCAAACCTTGGAGGACATGTTAGGGACTTGTCTGTTAGAATTCAAAGGAAATTGGGATGATCATCTACCACTTATTGAGTTTTCCTACAACAATAGCTTTCATGCTAGCATTAGTGTAGAACCAGTTGAGGCATTATATGGTAGAAGGTTTAGATATCTAATGGGGTGGTTTGAGGTAGATGAAATGACTTCTATAGGCCCAAATTTAGTGGTCGAGGCTATGTAAAGAGTGAAATTGATTAGAAAAGGTTGTAAATGGTTCAAAGTCATCAAAAGTTCTATTCTGATGTTAGGAAGAGGAATCTTGAGTTTTATGTTGGTAATTGAGCGTTTGTGAAAGTCTCACATATGAAGGGTGTGATGCATTTTGGTAAAAGGGGGAAAATTAATCCCTCGGTATGTGGGTCCTTATGAGATTGTTGAGCGGATTAGGAATATGTCCTATAGATTGGATTCGCCTCCAGATTTGAGTCTTATTCACTTGGTTTTTCATGTATTTATGTTGAGAAAGTTGATTGGTGATCCTAGTACACTTGTTCCTTTAGAGTATTAAGGTTGATGAGAACTTGTCATATGAGGAAATTCTGGTTGAGATTTTGTATAGGCAAGTGAAGCGGCTTCGCAACAAGGATGTTGCTTCGATTAAGACTCTTTAGAGAAATCAACATGCTGAAAGTGGTACGTGGAAAGTGGGATCAAGTATGATGCAATGATATCCCCTTCTTTTCCAATCTACTCAAGCCTAAGGTATTAGGTTCTTCCTTTTCCCAAGTGTTCCTAATTCTTCTACTCTTGAGTTTCATGACATGACATACATACATATACACGAAAATGATTTTTAAGATATTTTTAATGATTTTGATACATATTGACATGCGTTTTCAAATGATGAAATATGGATTGTACCTTGTGTTTGGATGTTTCATGTTCTAAGTTAAGCCTTTCAAGCCTTGTTTTAGCACATTCGAGGACGAATGTTCCCAAGGGGGAGATGATGTAAGGACTCAGACATTGAATGACTTTAATAGAGATTAGAAATTTGATTTTATAAAATTTTGGACCAAGGTAATGCTTCATGGAAGCCTTCACGGTCTGTGTGAGGCTATACAAACCATGTGGAGGCTCCTTGAAGTGGCCCTAGGGCTTGTGTGGGAAGTGTTGGCCTTGATGTGGAAGTTTAAGACTAAAGCATACCACACATGGACCAAACACAGTTAGTGTGAGGCTTCATGGTCCGTGTGGTTGACTGTATGGTAGCCTTGGCCTTGAAAATCCACATTTTTTAGCCAAGACATTTCACACAGAACCTCTCATGGTCCATGTGGTCCATTACGATCCGTGAATCCCTTCATATGGGCGTTCGAGTGAAACTAAGTATGAGATCACCATCTCGAGACTTTGTTGATGGAGAATACTTTTAAGTAAAGCTTCACAGAAGGCCACACCGTCGGTATGACCTCTCAGAGGCCGTGAAGCCCTCTTTATGGGTGTTGGCGTGCAATTTCTCTAAGTACGGAATCTTCAAGCTCAAGCTAAGTTCACTTTCAATCCCTGAATTCAATCTTATTTATATGGTTTCGAGTCATCATGGGCCTCCTTATCAAGCCAAGTTCAAAGGGATTTCACTGGCTAAGCTTTTCACAAGAACCGATAGAATGATCAACTTTAAATGGTCATATCTCTTAGCACAAAAAGAACTTGGTGGATCATGACCTACCAAATTGAAGCTCTTTGAATAGCTTCCCAATGCATCCAGTTTCACCTCATTCTGAGTTCAGATCAAGAAATTATGCCTATTTTTGTAAAGCTCTCAGTGCAAAGTTTCCTGTGCATTGGCTAAGTATGGTCTCACGGGAGGGTTCATGGTCCGTGAGACCTTGTACGGACCATGAGACCTTCTCATGGGACCCTTGGCAAGAAATTTTATTCCACTTCATTAATGATTTTTTTTTTGTAATTATGGCTTCTCCTAAGGACTTTTGTGATTTCCAATGCAATTCTAAGACATTAAAAATGACCTAAACTCTTCTTCCCTCATTCAAATTCATTCTCACACTTAGGATTATTCAAATTTTCCCATCTAAAGAACTCCCCTCAAGTGAACCATTGGAGATTAGCTAGGAGCATAAGGAAGGGTCTTCTTCTTCATCAAATTTCTTCCTATTTCTTCTTGGTTAGCTAAGGTATGTGGGATTGATTCTTTGTTCCTTTCAACCAAGAAGACCCAAACTTTTTTCACTTGAATTTCATGATATTTAGCTAACTTTAAATATGGGTTTTGAAGATTGTTGTTCATTGAATTCAATTGAAGTATGGGCTATACTTTATTGTTGGTTTTAAGTTTATTTAAGCCCTAAGATGTTGAATTACGTGAGTAATATGAAGATTTAAATATGTATTGTCCCTTTAAAGTTGATTTAGATGTGGGTAATCTGAATTGTGATTTGAATGTGGTTTTTACTTATGGATTTACTTGAATTTCATATTATATTGTTGATGTTAGATTGAATCTATACTATCCATTGGTACTCACATTGTGCAAAGTTATGAAAATCCACGAGAAGCGACTGGGTGTATTGTATGTGCCAATTTCCATTTAGCTAATAAGCCCATGGAAATTGAGGTTCCACAAGCGGTACTTCCTGATACTGTATTTGAAGCAGTT
>JAPFFP010050781.1:0-30984 GCA_026153255.1 Solanum medicagineum
CTTCATGAGGTTGATGGAGTACAAACCCCCCACCGAGGTTGACGGAGTACAAACCCCCCATCAAGGGTGACAAAGTACAAAACCCCCAGAAAGGTTGATGGGTAAAACCCCCAAGGTTGCCCGAGCCTACCTAGCCTCGAGCTAGGCGGCCAAGGTACCAACCCCTCGATAGGTTAACTGGGCTTACAACCCCCTGATCTAGGGTTGGTCATCCCCAACACTATATAGAGATAATATCATATATATACACACTCCTTACATCATCATACACATTCATCCCTTCTCATCATCGTTCCATCATCATTCCATCATCATATAGTCATTCAACTCATAAGATATACAGTGGAACTTCAATTCCTCAAAAATCCATAACTGGACATTTTATCAAATACTTAGAAGGTGTGCAATGCTAATGTAAAACTTTTTAATTCAAGAGTGAAATCATGCTAGAAAAATCACTGTAAAGCCATCAATACATATTTTCTAAAACCCTCAAATAATATACGTCAAGACCCTTCATCAATCCTCACCATAGACCTTAGATTCATAGCCCCAAACATCGTAAAACACTCACAATTTTATAGACCCATCATAGTGTGCAGTGATTTTCATAATAGATAAGGCCGGTGAATATATCAAATTTAAATCATGTAATTCTTGAGTAAAGAGAGATTGGGTATCATGGGTGAAAGAAACCCACATACCTTAGCTTTGGAGATGAACTTGATGAAGATTGGAGATAGAGAATTGAAGCTTGAGAGGAAATTCTTAGATCCGGAGAGGGTTTTGAGTTTTGAGTTAGGAGATAAAATATTGGCTAAGTGTGTAAATAAGTATTGGGGAATGTTTAGAATGATATGAGGGTGAAAAATTGTTAAGTATAGGCATTTTCACATTTGGGAACACTTTGGCCAAAGACTTAAAAGCCTTGGACCGCAAGAAAAATAACTGAGCTGTGACATGCCGTAACTCTATGCTCTTATGTATCCATGTTTCAAGCCTTATTTGGTTAGTTTGGGGGTGTATTAGGTTCATGGGAGACTCCTAGTACCTAAACGAGTTCAAGGCTTCCCTAAAAGTTGAGTTTTGGGTGATGGTTCATGCAAGGGTCAACTTTAAACTAGAATAACTCTTAGCATATTTGGAACAGGGTATCCCACAACATCTCAAATGAAAAGCCTTTGATTTAGCTTTCCAACGCACTTAGTTTCACCTCATTTCGAGTTTGGATGAAGGAGTTATGAAAGTTTTCGTAAGACCCTCCTGTGTAGTGAAGGCCCACGGGCACCTATACAGGCAGTGGTGTCTTGTACGGATCGTGTGAGGTGTCTTGAGTTGGAAAAGGCCATTTTTGGCCTAAGGCATGGGGCACAACTAGTGGCATGGGCTGTGTGTCTTTCCACTGGTTGTGTGGCTGGTCGTGGGGTGAGTACAAGAGAGGAATAGTGGGCGTTTGGGGGAGTTTTTTACTAAGTGTTGTGCCACGCCGCTCACCACGGCCCGTGGCCCTAGGCGTGGAGCCTGGGCAACATTTTCTAGCACCAATTATGGTGCCACGAGCGTCCACATGGGTCGTGAGGCTCCACATGACCCGTGGAGTCCTCTGTGGTTATGACGAGACATCTTGTTCCAATCTTTTCCCAACTTCAATTTTTGGACTAAGTACCTTGTCACGGGCACTCCACACGACCCGCGGGGCCTTCCATAAAGCAAAACTTTGCAAAATTTTTCCATCCATTTACTAATGGCATTTTCATAAATGCTAATTACTCTAATGACCTTTTTAGACTTCCAATGCTATCTTAACCTTCCCAAAAGACATAAACCCTATTCCAAAGGATAAAAGCTCATTACTCTCATCTTAAATACACTCTCAAATCATCTCAAGAGCCTCCATCTATCCCCAATTCAATTTCAAGGGAACCCAAGAACAAAATTGGATTCCAAGGTCATTTCCAAGCCTCCATTCTTCCCGATCTCAATTCCAAGCAACTCTAAACCTAAGGTATGTGGTGTTTAACCATTGGATCCTTCCACCCATAGTTCCTAAAACCCTCTTTTACTTAATAATGCATGATTTAAAGTTTATTTTACATGTGAGTCTTGTATATTGAGAAATTTACTGCACAATGATTTTAGTTCATGTAAGTATGGTTGTTTTAGCATGTTTTGAGCTTCAAATCTTGGATTTAATGTTGGATTTGATGAGGGGTTTTGATATATATTTCTTGAGGGTGTTGCAAGATACTGATTGAAGGTTTTACAATAAATTTACTTGCATGATTCATATCTAAATTGCATGGTCTTATATTACCATTTCGCACCCGCCAAGTGTTTGACAGAATGTCCGGTTATGGTTTCTTGAGGAAATGAAGGTCCAATGCATGTCTTATGAGCTGAATGATGTTACGATAATTATATAATGATAAAATGATGATTGATATGTAATGGTTTGATGAGCTAGTTCTATGAAATGCTAAATACAAAAAGGACGGGCTCTCGTAAGGAAGGCCACTTAATCCAAAGATGGACAGGCTCCCGTAAGGAAGGCCACTTAATCCAAAAAGGGATGAGCTCCCATAAGGAAGGTCACTTAATCCGAAAAGGGATGGGCTCCCGTAAGAAGGGCCACTTAATCCAAAAATGGATGGACTCCCATAAGGAAGGTCACTTAATCCGAAAGGGGACGGGCTCCCGTAAGGAAGGTGGCTCCAAAAGGTCTTATATTATGTCGGTTGAGGCTTCTTTACACACTTATATTATGATCTATGTAAGATGAACAATCTGAATTGCATGACTTACTTAAGATTTGGTTATACATGCCATATTGTCATTATGCTACCTATTGGTTATTATTATGTATTTTGATTATGATGCCTATCTCTTGTTGCATTGCATCCCACATACTTAGTACATTTAAACATACTAACGCATACTCTTGCCTACATGATATCACCATATAGGAACCGGAGTCCCTCTTGAGCATTCTCCTCCACGTGGCTAGTACGACTTCACTCACGCTTGTTGGTGAGTCCTCCATTCCGAGGACGTCACTTATGATCTCTTGCTATGTAGTAAGACTTTCTCTCTTTTAATGATGTTTTGACTATGAAGGTGAACCCGGTTGCTTTGTCTTGGCCCCCGCTCTTATCTTTATGTAGTAGAGGTATTGTTGGACATATGGTGTATCTATATTATGAGCCTTGACTCTATTGACTCTTGTTGCTTACGATATGAATGATGTTCCCTTAGTCCAATTTCCCCTTGTTTAGGATTATCATTTATTGCCATTTTAATTGCTTCCGCGACCAAGGATGTGTAGTGATATGCTATGAGGCTTGTTTGGGGATTCTTCGGGTTTCCCATTCGGTCACGTCTAGGCCCTAGGCTTGAGTCGTGACATGGGAATAATTTACACAGATTCCTGTTTGGTCTGCGATGTGGACCTATGGCGGAGGACAAATTTACATTGGTCTACGATAGCTGCGCATTGAGGCACTGTCGCGGATCGGTTCTTGAAATTGAAATTTTGGAATTTTGAAATTGCTATTCTTTTGCTCTAAAATTGGGATTAAACCCTTATCCCTCTAATTTTGACCCCATGAATAAGAATATGAAGTCAGATTTTCGATATCGCATAAGGATTTTGAGATATATGAAAATTACAGTCTTTGGGCACTTTCGAGGCACATTTTTGGGCACTTTTTCGTATTGTTTCAATTATCTCCCCCTTAGGAATATTCATCCTCGAATTTCAAAGAGACGTATATGAGATGCACAAACATGAAAAATTCAGCCCACATAGAGATGCAACAATGCAATTAAACATCATTTCAAAAACTTAATCATAAGTGTAAAATCATCATGAACTTGTCAATTTAAACATGAACATATGCAATGACATGGGGGTGAATTTAAGACTTGAGATCAAATAAAGGACTTAGATCAATACCTTAAGCTTAAGTGGTGTGGAAAAGGTAAGGATATCGCTTTTGCATGTCCACTTTGTCCTCCCACATAGCACTCTCAACTTGTTGATTCCTCCAATGGACTTTAATGGAAGCTGCCTCTTTGTTTCTCAACCTTTTCACTTACCTGTCCAAAATCTAAACCGGGACCTCTTCACAAGTCAAATTATCCTCAACTACACCCACAATATTAAGAGGCACAATGGCATTCGGATCACTCACACATTTCCTCTACATGGACACATGAAACACCAGATGAACCAATTCCATCTCACTAGGCAACCTCAAATCATAAGCTACCTTGCCAACCCTCCTCATGACCTCATAAGCACCAATATACCTTGGGCTCAACTTGCCCTTTTTACCAAAACAAACTACACCCTTCATGGGTGAAACCTTTAGGTAAACCCAATCACCCACTTTGAATTCAAGGTCTCTTCTTCTCATATCGACATAGGATTTTTTACGACTTTGGGCCATCTTCAACCTTTCCCTAATCATCCTAACCTTCTTAAGAGCCTCCATAACCAGATATGGTCCCAACAAAGTTATCTCACCAACCTCAAACCATCTGATCAGTGATCTACAACGTCTCCCATAGAGAGCCTCAAAAGGAGCCATACCGATGCCAGAATGATAGCTATTTTGTAGGCAAACTCAAGCGGAAAATGATCATCCCAACTACCTTTAAGCTCCAAAACACATGCTCTAAGCATATCTTCAAGGATTTGGATGGTCCTCTTGACTTGGCCATTTGTTTGAGGGTGGAAGGCCGTAGAAAGCTTAACTCTAGTACCAAGACTCCTTTGGAAAGATGTCCAAAAATATGAAGTGAATTGTACCCCCCGATCCGATATGATGGACAAAGGAACCCCATGCAACCTTACAAGGTCATGGATGTACAACCTTGCATAATCGTCAGCCTCAGATGTGGTCTTAACCGGTAGAAAGTGAGCCGATTTGGTCATCCTATCAACCACAACCCAAATGGAATCAAAACCCTTTCTAGTCTTGGGCAACCCAACAACAAAGTCCATATTTATCTCTTCCTACTTCCAAGTAGGAACCTCAATGTCTTGGGGTACGCCACCTGGCCTTTGATGTTTGACTTTGACTTGTTGACAAGTATGACAATATAAAACGAATTTGGCAATGTCCTTCTTCATGGGTCCCTACCTATACACATCCCTCAAGTCTCTATACATTTTGGTGGAACCAGGGTGGATAGAATAAGAAGAGTTGTGGGCCTTATCAAGGATCTTTTCTATCAAACCCTCAATACATGGTACACACAACCTACCTTGGTACCTAAGGGCACAATCTCCCCCTTGGGAGAAAACCTCCACCTTGCCCCCTTTCACCAAGGCCTTCAATTTTAACAAGGAGGGATCAAGATCTTGTTTTGCCATCACCTCATCAATCAAAGAAGACTTAGAACCATCAACAACAACAACATCACCACTACCAACCTCTTCCAATCTAACCCCCAACCTAGACAACCAATGTACTTCCCTAGCCATCTGCTTCTCACTACCATCAATATGAGCTAGGCTACCCATGGAGACCCTACTCAAAGCATCCGCCACCATATTTGCCTTATCCGGATGATAATGCACACTCATTTCATAGTCTTTAAGAAGTTCCAACCACCTGCTTTGCCCCAAGTTGAGATCTTTTTGAGTGAAGACATATTGGAGGCTCTTTTGATTGGTGAACACATCAACATGCACCCCATACAAGTAGCGACGCCAAATATTTAATGCAAACACAACGGCAGCTAACTCTAGATCATGGGTAGGGTAGTTCCTTTCATGTACCTTGAGTTTTCTAGAAGCATAAGCTATGACCTTACCATTTTGCATCAACACACAACCCAAACCAACCTGATAATGAAAATATAGGAGCGGACACAAGCTTATCTTTCAATGTTTGGAAACTGCTTTCACATTCATCAGACCACATAAATTTGTCCTTATTTTGTGTCAATTTTGTCAATGGAAAAGCAATAGAAGAGAACCCATTCACAAACCTTCGGTAATAGCCCACTAAGCCCAAGAAACTCCTAATATCCGACGGGTTCAATGGTCTAGGCCAATTTGTAATCACATTGGTCTTCTTTGGGTCCACCTTAATACCATTTCTTGACACCATATGCCCTAGGAAAGCAACCTCCCTCAACGAAAATCCAAACTTTTCATATTTAGCATACAATTGGTCCTCCCTCAATCTTTGCAACACAACCCTCAAATGTGCCATATGCTCCTCCTCACCACGAGAATAGATCAAAATGTCATCAATGAAGACCACAATAAAGGAATCAAGTTAGGGTTTAAAGACCCCATTCATAAGGTCCATGAAGATGGCCGGTGCATTGGTTAACCCAAAAGACATCACAACAAACTCATAATGCCCATATCTAGTCGGAAAGGCCGTCTTCGGAATATCACACTCCCGCACCTTCACTTGATGATACCCGAACCGAAGATCAATCTTAGAGAAATGTCTAGCCCCTTGCAATTGGTCAACAAGTCATCAATCCCTGGAAGAGGATCCCCATTTTTTATGATGACCCTATTGAGTTGCCGGTAGTCAATACATATCCTAAGGGACCCATCCTTCTTTTTCACATATAACATCGGAGCACCCTTTTGTGATTGGCTAGGTCTAATAAATCCCTTCTCCAACAAGTCCCTCAATTGTTCCTTCAATTCCTTCAACTCCGCCGGGGCCATATGGTAAGGGGGAATAAAAATGGGTTGAGTATCGGGGAGGAGGTCTATGCCAAAATCTATTTTGCTTTCGGGAGGAACACTGGGAAGGTCATTTGGGAAGACATCACGAAACTCATTTACAATTGGAACCGACTTTATAAGAAGGACTTTAGACTTCACATCCCTAAACCTGACAAGATGGTAAAGACACCTCTTAGAGATCAACTTACAGGCTTTAATGCAAGAGATGAACCTACCCTTGACCACAACATCTTGACTTTCCCATTCAAGGACGGGTTCATTTGAAAATTGGAATTTGACCCTATGGGTTCTACAATCAATAGAATCATAGTAGGTATGCAACCAATCCATCCAAAGAATGACATCAAAATCAACCATGTCTAATTCACAAGATCACAAGGGAACAATTTATGCAAGATGCAAATAGGACAACTTCTATAAACTTTTCTAGCAACAATAGATGCACCAGTAGGAGTAGACACTCCATATGACTCATGCAACAACTCGGGGTCAACATGGAACTTTTAGGAAACAAAGGGGGTGACAAAAGAAAGAGTGGCACTCGGATCTATCAATGCATATGCATCAAAGTCAAAGATTTTTAACATATCGGTAACAACATCAGGGACTTCATCAACCCCTTGCCTCCCATGCAAAGCATATAACTGGTTGTGCCTTGGGGCACCATCTTGTCGGCCATCTCTCCCTAATGTTACAACATTAGCACCTTATAGATAAACCTCCTTTCCCTTGTTGCGGTTTCGAGGGCAAGCTATCGCCTTATGCCCCATTTCCCCACAACCATTACAAGCACCGGTATTCCATAAACATGGGCCACCATGAGCCTTACCACACTTTGAACACACATCAATAGGAGCCACACACCTTACATCTTGGGCCCTTAGAAGATCATTTGTGACCCTCTTATCAAATGCATGAGTAGGCCTTTGGCCTTGGTGGAATCGACCACTCCTTTGGAACTTACCCTCAAAATCAGCCCTCTTGGCCTCTTGGCCCCTTCTCTTTCTCAATTTCTCCTCTTCCATTTGATCGACATAGGTCATTAAACGTAATAAGTCCATGTAACTAATTAACATGGTGGACCAACATTCTTCACTAACAAAGTCGGAGACACCCATACCAAATTTGTTCATTCTCGACCTTGGGTCGGCAATCAAGTGAGGAGCAAATTTTGAAAGTTGAGTGAACTTGAGGACATACTCCCTCACACTCATGGACCCTTGTCTCAAATTTATAAATTCCACCAACTTAGCTTCCCTAAGTTCAAGAGGGAAGAACCAATTAAGGAAGGCCACCTTGAACTCATCCTAAAGTACGACATAGCCAACTCCCTTCTCATCCTTCCATTGGTTGTACCACATTTGTGCTATCCCTTTGAGTTGGTAGGCCGCCAACTACGCCTTATCCTCCGGTAAAAATGAAATCTTGGGGGTCCTCACTCACTCTTGACCCATGGAATTCTGGAGGATTCATTCTCATAAAGTCTCTTACTCGAGAGGCCGATGTAGGAGCATGAGGGGCTCTGTCCCCTTGGTTGGCTTAATTAGCCACCACTTGTGCAAGCAAGGTGAGAGCATCCCTAAGCTCTGATTTAGCCAATAGCTCCTCGAGTATGTGGGCTTAGCTTCCCATCGTATTAGGTATGATCTAGCATTACCAAGAACAATCGTTGGGGGGGGGGACAACTTACTCAACTCTGTAGCACAACTTAGAATCATGAAGAAGGCAAACATTTCGTAAATAGCTCATAGCCTCCTACTCAGAGTTGTGGTGCATAACACAACCATGAATAAGACTCTAATCAACACGGTGTGTTGGACTCCGGGATCTAACACCCTAGTGCTCTGATATAACCTTTGATATGACCTAATCCTATGGACTAGACGTGACTAGCAAATGAGGAACCCGAAGGAACCCCAAATAAGGCTCATAGCATATCATTACATATTCTTGGTCACGGAAGCAATTAGAATGACACAAGAGATGAAATGTAAACAAGGGATATTGGGATTAAGGATAAACTCCCATATCATAAACATCAAAATTCAATAGAGACAAGCTCATAGCATAGGTAAATAACATGTCGAACAACACCTCTACTACATAAATAAGAGCAGGGGCCAAGATAAAGTAACCGGGCTCACCCTCATAGTCAATACATAGGTCAAATAAATAGTCATAATACATAGCTATAGATCATAAGTAATGTCTCCGGAATGGAGGACTCACCAAAAAGCTTGACAGAAGTTGTACTAGCCACATGGAGGAGGATGATCAATTAGTACATCAGTTCCTATATGGTCACATCATGCAGGCATAGAGTATGCGTTAGTACGTTTGAATGTACTAAGTATGTAGGATGCAATGCAACAAGAGATATGCCTAGGCAAAATGCATAATCCCAAGCAATAGATAGCATA
Organism: Solanum medicagineum; assembly: GCA_026153255.1. Taxonomy (NCBI): domain Eukaryota; kingdom Viridiplantae; phylum Streptophyta; class Magnoliopsida; order Solanales; family Solanaceae; genus Solanum; species Solanum medicagineum. The sequence goes on from JAPFFP010050781.1 coordinate 9,142, forward strand.
CTAACAATATGACACTATGAATGATGCTTGAAGTAAAACCATGCTTATATAGAATATAATAAGAGTGTAAGGAGTGACCACTATAATGCAAGTCAAGGCCTACCGCCCCTTTGGATAGGCGCATGAGGTACTAACCCCTTCATAAGGTTGATGGAGTACAAACCCCCCATCGAGCTTAACAGAGTACAAACCCCCCATCAAGGTTGATGGGTAAAACCCCCTAACAAGGTTACCCAGGCCTACCACCCCGCGAGTTTGGCGTCTAAGGTACCAACCCCTCGATAGGTTACCCAGGCCGACAACTCCCCAAGCTAGGCTTGGTCATTCCCAACATTATATAAAGATAGTAATCATATATATACAATCCTTTCATCATCATACACATTCATCTCTTCTCAGCATCATAACTGGACATTTTATCAAACACTTAGAGGGTGTGCAATGCTAGTGTAAAACCATGTAATTCAAGAGCGGAATCATGCTATAACAATTAGTGTAAAGCCATAAATAGATACTTGGTAATATCCTCAAATAATATACATCAAGATACTTCATCAATCCTCACCATAGACCTTGGATTCATAGCCCCAAACATAGTAAAACAGTCATAATTTCATAGACTTAACATAGTGTGCAATGTTAGTCCACTTAAGAAGCCGGGGAACAAAGACAATACTATGCTCCTGGTTGGCTTCCATTAGCATGGTGACACCTTTAACACTTTCGATTTTAGCTTTAGGGGCTAGAGTGGTACTCATAAGTCTATAGTAGACTCGATAAATGATAGCTATTTCTTTAGTGTTCGCTTTACTATTCATGTTTTTTGTTTCAACATTAAGTGTTAAGGTATCCAATATGTTTGGATAATTGATATCTATAGAGAAATTAGGATAGCAATTGAAGTAAACTGGACCTTCAGCCAAATTACTTTTAATTACTCCTAAGAGGGAGTCCTCAAAGTTTAGGAACCTAGCATCTCTAAGAAGTGCACAAACAGGAATATCAAGACCTTTTCTAGAAAGAGGTTTTATGGCTACTTGAACAAGTCCTATATGTAGATAGTTAAACCGAGTTTTATATCTACCTATGTCTTGTTCATTTAAAAGATTATTAATTTCTAAAGAATTATTAATGGATATAGTAGATTCACAGATCTTTATATTATGTTTCCTAATGAAGCTAAAACTACCTGTTTGGTAGATTTTGTGAAAGGGTTCTTCTGGAATACTCTAGTTTTCTAAACTGCTTTTGATTTTAGCAATCTGAGTTGCTTTGGAAGAAACATTAGCACTGTTTATGAGATTTTTACTGCTCATTTTTAAAAATTACTGTCCAGAGTCCTGAGTTATACTTTTCAGATTATAAGAATACTAGAAAAGAAATATGTAAATAATTTTGAGAAATACTTTTCTTAATTACCAAAGGTTTAGGGATTTCTACATGTCCTCTTGGCTTTATCACTTCTCTCTCTAGAGTTATCTTAGCGACGGGACCACCTATCAGTATAACATGCTTTCCTGGCTATGACTTTTCTACAGCTGACCAACGTCTTAAACCAGGTATTACTCGGAAACCTCACACACATAGAGAGAGATAAGCACCTCATACAAAGTAGAAATTAGCTAAAACAAGATAATAAGGTAAAGTAATAATCATAATTATAACATATTCTTATTCTAATACTATTATAGTGAGAAAGAAGTAAAACAAATAGGCTCAGGGCAGCAACAACTAGCCCCAATCAACATGGTACAACAACGTAATGGTTGATGTGATATTTGTAGGGGAGGTGACCAAACTACTGAATTCTATGGAGCTAATCCAGAAGCATTAAACTTTGTGGTAATGTTAACTGAGGTGGCTATCAAGGATTCAGGAACTCATATAACCCGAATTAGAGAAATCACCCCAATTTCTCTTGGGGTGGTAATCAGCAAAATCAGGGGCCACCTCAACAGAGACCACATTGTGGAAATGCTTACCACAATCAACAAATCCAGCAGCCTACAAGGCAGGCTAACCCAATCAATATGACTGACAGTGAGGTGCTAAGGGAAATTCTGGCAACCAGAAAGACAAGAAGAGGATATTCGGAGGAATGAGTAGGGTCTGCAGAACTTGGAGAAACATTTGGGATAGTTGGCTAGCTCTATGAACTTTAGGCCTCAAGGAAGCTTGCCAGGTACTACTGACCCCAACCCGAAGCAAGTTCATGCAATCAGCATGAGAAGCGGGAGGCCTTTGACTGAGTTGGTACCAAAGAAGAAGGATGAACAAAGAACTGCACAAAAATAATAAGGCTAAATCCCAACTATAGTACTGATGAGGCTACTCCTTTGCCTAAACATCCCCCTCCATTTCCACAAAAGCTGAGGCGAGGATAATTATTTTCAGTAATTTGTCGGGCTACTAAAACAAGTACAAATTAACTTACCTTTGATTGAAGTTATTTAGGGAATCCCGAAGTATGCTAAATATATGAAGAACATTGTAGCCAACAAGAATAAGTTGGCTGAATATGAGACTGTGGCACTCATGGAGGCTTGCAGCTCCAGGATTCTTAATAGATCTCACCTGCCAACCAAGTTAAAGGATCCTGGGAGCTTTACTGTGTAGGTAACCATTGGGAATTGTCTGAATTCAAGAGGTTCGTGTGATCTGGGTGTAAGTATCAACCTCATTCCCAATTTCATGTTCTTGAAGTTGGGGCTTGGGAGATCGAAGCCTACCACCATTGTCTTACAATTGGTGAATCATTTTGTAGCAAGGCCAAATGGTGTGATTGAGGATGTCTTAGTCCAAGTGGGATCCATTATTTTCCCCGTGGACTTTGTCATCTTTGATTTTAAGCCAGACCCTGAGGTCCCATTCATCCTTGGGTGCTTGTTCCTAGCTATAGGAGGGGCATTCATTGATGTAGCAGTAGGGAGGCTTACTATGAGAGCCCATGATTAAGTTGAGGTATTTGATGTCTACAAAGAAATGAAGCTGCCGGCTATATTTGAAGATTTGGCAGCCATCATAGTGATAGACACTACGGTTGCAGTGAGCCAAGTTGAGGTCACAAACCCACTTGCTAGAGTATTACTGAATCAAGGGCTAGTGGATGATGCAGAGGCCAAGGAAATAAAAAGTGTGTTGAATGCTCATAATGTCAGCATCCTTAAGAAAATGGCTAAGCCATTGAATAGGGTTTAGGACAACACCCAAACCCTCAGTTGAAGAAGCTCTTCAACTTGAGTTGAAATTGTTGCCATTACATCTTACGTATGAATTTCTTACTGAAAATAATACTTTACCTGTACTCTTGTCTGCTTCATTGACTGCAGCGTAGGTGGATGCTGCTGTGGATGTTCTAAAGAAGAGAAATAGAGCAATAGGTTGGCAAATGTTAGACATCTATGGTAGTGGCCCAACCTTGTGTATGCATAGGATTTTCATAGAAGAAGGCCACAAGCCAGTGGCTCAACCCCAGAGGAGATTAAATCCAATCATGAAAGAGGTAGTGAAGGAGGAAGTGATTAAGTGGTTAGATGCGCACAAGTGGATAAGTCTAGTACAATGCATACCTAAAAAAGGAGGAATGATGGTTGTCACCAATGAAAAGAATGAGTTGATACCAAACAGAATGGTGATAGGGTGGCGTATCTTCATAGATTACCGAAAGTTGAATGACGCCACCCACAAAGACTACTACCCAGTGCCCTTCATTGATCAAATACTGGACAGGCTTGCTGAGCAAGAATACTACTACTTCCTTGATAGATACTGGGGGTATAACCAAATCACCGTTGCACCTAAAGACCAAGAGAAGATGACCTTTACATGTCCATATGGAACCTATGCTTTCAAACACATGCCCTTTGTTGTGTGCAATGCACTAGCCACTTTCCAAAGGTGTGTGATGACCATATTCCATGACATGGTGGAAGACTTTGTTGAGGTGTTCATGGATGATTTCTCTATCTTTGGTGAGTCCTTTGAGATGTGTCTACAAAATCTGGACATAGTGTTAGCAAGGTGTGAGGAGACTAACCTTGTTCTTAACTAGGAAAAATGCCACTTCCTGGTTAAAGAGGAGATAGTTTTGGGGCACAAAGCATCAAAACGTGGTTTAGAGGTGGATAGAGCAAAAATTGAGGTGATAGATAAGCTACCTCCATTAGTGTCAGTTAAGGGAGTCCGAAGCTTTCTGGGGCATGAAAGGTTACAGATTTATCAAGGACTTTGGGACATGAAAGGTTACAGATTTATCAAGGACTTTTCCCAAATTGCAAAGCCACTGTGCACCTTCCTAGAGAAAGAGGTACCCTTTAACTTTGATGCTTCTTGTTTGCAGGCGTTCAAGTTGTTGAAGAAGAAGCTGGTTGAGGCTCCAATACTGATAGCACCCAATTGGGAGCTCCCACACGAGCTCATATGCGATGCTAGTGATACAACGGTAGGCGCAGTGTTGGGGCAGCGTAGAGAGAAAGTTTTCCACTCCATATACTAGCCAGGTAGACTCTGGATGCAACTCGAAACAATTACACAATTACTGAGAAAGAGATGCTGACACTAGTATATGCATTTAACAAGTTCAAATCATACTTAGTGGGGACCAAATTTATTGTGTTCACAGACCTTGCTGCCATGAGATACCTGTTCGATAAGAAGGATGCTAAGCCCCGCCTAATTAGATGGATCTTGTTGCTCTAAGAGTTCGATATTTAGATTAAGGATCCAAGGGGTGTGAGAATCAAATTGCTGATCACTTATCCCAGTTAGGGAATGATGCTCACATACAGGTGAGAAAATGCAGATAAAAGAAGAGTTCCCAGTGAGCAGTTGCCGGCACTGGAAGTAGAACAACTACCTTATTATGCAGATATACTGAACTACTTGGTCAGTGGTGTGTTTCCTCCAGATGCTACATATCAGCAAAGAAAGAGGCTGGCTCATGATGCAAAGGCTTATATTTGGGATGAGCCATATATCTTCAAGCAAGGGGCAGACCAAATGGTTAGAAGATATGTTCCTGAGATAGAGACGCAGAAGATCTTAGAGAGGTGTCATGCCTCTCCTTTTGGGGGCCATTATGGAGGTGAACGGACAGCTCACAAAGTGCTACAATCAGGTTTCTTCTGGTCCACTCTCTTCAAAGATGTTGTTCAGTTCATGAGGGCCTGCGATGCATGTCAAGAGACCGACGCTATATCCAAAAGTCATGATATTCCCTTGAACAATAGTTTGGAGGTAGAAATCTTTGATTTTTGGGAGATTGATTTCATGGGTCCATTCCCATCATCTTTTGGCCATCACTACATCCTGGTAGCAGTCGACTATGTGTCAAACTAGGTGCAAACGCTAGCTCTACCTATTAATGATGCCAAGGTGGTAAGCAAGTTTCTAAAGAAGTGCATTTTCACTCGTTTTGGAACTCCAAGAGCCATCACTAGTGATGGAGGCACATATTTCCTTAGCTAAATAGTGAAGAATCTCCTGGCTAAATTGGAGTGAGGCACAAGGTAGCTACAACTTATCACCCACAGATGAGTGGACAAGCCAAGGAGTCAAACTGAGAGGTTAAGCAAATCTTGCAGAAGATGGTCAAAGCAACCGGGAAAGATTGGGCTGTAAAGCTTGATGAGACATTATGGGCATACCTAACAGCTTACAGAACTCCAATTGGCACATCTCCATACCGGTTGGTGTACGGTAAAGGTTGTTATCTGCTAGTTGAGCTCGAGCACCATGCATATTGTGAAATTAAGAGGCTAAATCTAGACCCAGCGTTTGCTGGAAGAAAAAGGTTGGAATAGTTAGGGGAGTTGGGAAGGATTTCAGGTCTAAGTATACGAGAATGCAAAATTGTATAATGAGAAGGCCAAAAGATGGCACGATCGGCACATTGTCAAGCATAATTGTGAGCCATGCCAACAGGTATTGCTTTTTAATTCTCATTTGAAATTGTTTCCAGGTAAGCTAAGGTCCAAATAGAGTGGACCTTATGTGGTGGTAGATGTGACACCCCATGGAGCGATGAAACTAAAGGACGAGACCTCCAACTAAGATTTTTTGGTAAACCGTCAACGTGTCAAGCACTTTTACGGTGAAGACACAAGCAAAAATTTGAAGAGGCCATTGAGTTGGCCAATGATGAGTGAGCATATGGTGCGCCGTGCCGCGACGGTAAATCAGGCACTGCACAGGAGGCAACTCATGGTGAGGTAACATTATCATAGTTTTTCTTTATTTTATTTTTCTATAACCTAGAACCTAGAACTAAAATTGAAAAATTGCACCAAGTGTAGCTCCATGACAGTGGCGAGTCCCGGACCCCCTGCATTTTGGTGCAAATTTTTTCGTCCTCAATTCCCGACGATCTGTTGGGTATATTTTTGGCCAAGTTACCTATTTTAGTGTTTTGTAGCATATTCAGTTATTTGGGGGATTTTACAGGGTCTGAAGCTCATAAATTTTTTTTGAAGCCCTGGACAGTGTGCATGCGCGACTGCACTATAGCGCGAATACATCGGGTATGTACACAGTTTCATGTGCCTGGAATTGTCTTAAAAATGAAAAAATATAAGTTAGGTCTGCGCCACTGTTGTGACACGCATTGGATGTGGACACAAGTAAATTTTGCCGTGCCTCACGCGACCTCACCCCTTTAAATACCCCCACACACTTTTTCTTCTATTTTTCTCACTAAAAATCGACCATAACCCCTTCTTTTTCAAATTTTCTCTCTTTTTGTCTCCCTTAAACACTAAATTTTCAATTCGCGTCGCAGATCATGTGTTTCAAGATTTTCATCGCATCTTTTGATTTCTCCAAGCTTGGTATGTGTTCCTTCATTATCTTTTGCTTGTTTTTTGTTACTTGAAGTAGTGCATTCCTCTTGGATTTGGGATGCAATTGAAGTGGGTTAAGTTGTTTTATGCCTATTCTTAGATGTTTGTGGTTGGGAGTGAAGAATTTTGGCGTAATTTCTTAGTGTAATTGATTGTTATGCTTGATTATTGTGGGTACAAAGCCTAGGCCGAAATTAGGTGAAATTTAGGGAAAATTGAGGATTTTGTAATCTTTATCTTTAATTGGTAATGATGTGATACTATTGTATTGGGTATTGCAAAGTTCCAAGTGTGGGGTTGTTTAATTTTCGTATGATGTATTGTTGTGTGCCCCCAGGTTCACTTGTGCTTGAATACACTATTTGGGGGGTTGAATTACTAACAATTACTCTTGTGCATAATGGGTTGAACATGTGCTTGATGTAACTATCGGTTGAAAGTGTTGGGGTGGTCTTGTTGACTTTAAATAGGGGGTGTGCTATCGAATTCTTATTAAAAGTAGCCCATAGTAAGTTGGGAAGTCTGAGTACCTTCTAGAAAGGTGGCTTAAATCTAAGTGTAGGGTTATGGGTGTAGTTCATTGGGTAGTAGGGGCCCTGTTTGTGGTTGATTTTGGCTAGTTTATGTGTTTGTAGGATGACATGGCTTCTCGTGCTTGTACAACATGCAAAACGACTGGGGCAGGTACCTCTAATACCAGAAGAAGGGCCAGGGACATCCCTGAAGTGACCAAAGCCCAGGAAAGGAGGGCCAACAGGTCTATTTTGGGGTTAAGACGGTTAATGCTGAGAGCAAGCATTGGTATAAGTCCTATGATGAATCCAAGTATTAACCGTATGTTCCTTTGGATGCAGATTCATTGGCTAGGGAGTACCCAGGCATCTTCCAGTGGTACAGGGACTACAAGCTAAACGTCTTGTTTGATTAGCTGCAACATTGCAACTTGAGTATTGTGCGGGAATTTTTAGCAAATATGAGTAAGGAGCCACAGACTCAGGTAGTGATAGTTCGTGGGCTGGAGGTCAACATCACTTTCCTTGTGATTATAGGGTCCTCGACACCTTAGATGGGATCCCCGCGGGCAGTTTCCAGGAGTTCCAACTTCACCTACCACATAGGGTCATCCAACACACACTTGTTGGGCCGAATTCCACTTCCAAGTAGACTCGCCATGCTGATAAAGGCTACCATTTGTAATTCTCATTCACCCACATGAATAAGGAAGCTCGAGTCTGTGTTAAAATTTTGACCCACTCTTTCTTTTCGGGATAACACTTTACCGCAGTCACGAGAGATAGAATGTATTTGACTTATGCCCTAATGACTGGGATGAACATTAACTTCAACGCTATCTTCAGGTTTCCGATGCGAAAGGCGAAGGTACCAAAAAGGTACAGGTATGCTTTGGCGATCTTATTACTAAGCTGTGTTGTCTTACAGGTGTACCCACAGAGGAGGCAGACTATTGCCCATACATAAAGGCACCCTCTTATGTTTTCACCAACATTAAGGGGCCTGAGGTGTCTACAAGCCCAGTGCTCACCACCGCCGAGAGGAGCTCCCAGGATGAGTCGATCATGGCCTGCATGTACGGGCTCAAGATATTGTGGCACAGGACAGGTGGACATCCGTCCACCCTAGAGGAGCTCCAGGAGGTTTCGGCTCTTTACCCACTGAATGCCATGCTAATGCAGTATTGGGCATCGAGCCTTAGTTTATCGAGCTTTTGGAGGATGACATTCCTACAGACCCCGATGATGTGCTCACCTAGCTCCGACAAAGAGAAAGAGCCACCTATCACTATTGGGGGTGAGCCCATTCTGCATGGCCTCGAGGATTGAGCACCTTGATTCCCACTTCACAGGTTTTGTATGGTTAGCACTGAGGGCAGTGCCAAATCTGAGTTTGGGCTGGGGATTATTCTATTGGATATGCTTTATTTCTATTAATTCTGCATGTATTAAGACTTCTTTTTATATCTTAGCTATGTTTCTATGTTCTGGTTTATGTTGGACAACATTTTTATTTTATTTTGGGTCTATAACTATTTACTATGGGATGCATGGATGCTTGAATGTGAATGTTCTAATGATTTATTATTTTAGTGGTAGTTGCTTGTATCTTGAGTCTTGTGGTCATGTTCTAAATAGTAGTAGTAGTCATAGTAAGCAGGGCCCAATGATGGATGGATGACAATAGTCCTAAGGGTAGTCGTCAAATTGATTCTTATTTAGAGTGTCGGCAGTTGTACAACCAAGCAGTGTATGTCGAGCATGTGAACCTAGATAACTATTGCTTGAACTCCTAGTAATCTAATGCTTAACAAATGTGTATATGCTTGATTTTGAATTCGTGTGAGTAATGAGATAGTGATTCTAGTGTTAGCCTTATGATAAGAGTGTGCCAAGAGTGTGTGACCATATTTGTGGGTCTATGTTGCAATAGTTACTAGAACTTTCTCGGTATGTGGACTAGACTTGGTAAGGATCGGACTTAGAGGAAAGGATATAGGAATTTCTTTGGTAGCTCAATATTGTTAAGCTTTGTATCCACCTAATGAAATCATCCTTAGTTTGCCCTTTTGAGATGTAGCCTTTTTCTTTGGTTAGCCACATTTCAAGCCGATCCCTTTTCTTTGATTGATTTACCGTGTTTGATCCTAATTCCTAAGCACTTTAGCATGATAAGTCGGAGGAGAGGAAAATTGTATGTACACCCAAAGGATAAGTGGTAGTAATGTGTGTAAATTTTATATATATATATATCCCAAACCAGTAATGATCCGCGACCAATATGCGTCGTGTATCAGTCGCACAGGGCCAATGTCTTGAGAAGAAAAAAATGGAGAAAAGTTCCACTATAAATAGTATAGAGTATTTGAAGTTCTTATATAGTATAGATGCAATAAAGGGTGTTGAATTAAGGGATATTAAAAGTGATAGAGTAGAAGAAGTGTAGTGTAAGCTATGAGCGCTTGGGAACTAAGCCATGTCAGCTGTATCCTTAAAAGAACCCCACCAGCCCATAGCCTACATTACAACCAAATAAAAGACCTATGTGATCCTTTAAAGAAGATTCTAACTAGGTTGACATCATACATTAAGGGCAAGCCTATGGGAACTAGAAGCAACATAAGACATCTTTTGGGAGGGAGAGTGTTGACAGTGTACCCATTGTTAATCGTTTATCAAAATTCTTAGTGGTTTGCATGGGTATTTCTTCTGGTGAGGGCATATAATCATCAAAGGTTGACAACTAGACTAGTTGTTAAATATTTTGCATGAGTCCGCTTTTATGCAGGAGTCCGCATTTATACATGAGTGGTAGGCGCGAGTTGATGCTGCTAGGGTATGGAGGAGTGCTTGCTATGGTTCAAAAGTTTTGGTCATATGATGTGCATTATATATACTGCCTAAGGAGTCTCACGCATGTGTCTTAGTTTGCCCGAGGACGGGTAAAGCTCTACGTGTGGGGTGGTGATCTTAGGCGTGTTTATATGTTGAATTAGCAAAAAATACCCATAAATGGAGCCTACTTAGAGGGTAAATGCATATAGTATAGACGTTTTTAGTTTGATTTCTTTTATTTTGCTAATCCAGGGCCAAGTGCGGCATTTAATTGTGTGTTTGCAGGTTTTGATCGAATTATGCTAGTCCAGAGTCACAACCAGACTTGAAGAAGAGCACAACCCAGAATGTAGAGGATAAAAGTCTGCTGAATCCGGAAAAATTCTCAAGTCTGCATCGTAGACCTGGGATAAAGTTGTTCAAGCTAAACAATGAAGAAAAAAAGGCGTAAAGCAGAAAAAGAGGCACAGTCTACTTCGTGGACATCTGCGAAAGTTAGGAAAGATAGTCCAGTCAACAAAATAAGCGTAAACCCAGCCAGGACAAGTAGTCCACATCACAAACCTGAGTATTGTGAAGAGAAAAATTGAGTTACGGGATTTTAAGTTATATTCTGTCAAAATATTTTATGTTTTCAAATTGGTTTTTACGCAAGAACTGAGAGAGACAACTGTAAACCTTGTTCTAAGGTGAATTTTGTTAGTTTGATCATTATTTCTTGGTTGTTAATGCTTTCTAGGTCATTCATGATGTACATAGTGACTATGAGTGGCTAAGTCTCCATATTTTAGGGTTGTAGCCACAACAATGTTTAGTTCTTGAATTTTGACATCTATGAATAAGTTCTTTTGAGTATTCCTGTATTACTTTTATCTATATTGTGTAGTTTGGCCAACTAGGTGGTAAATTAGTTATTCACTATGAATTCTAGATATGTTAGAGTGAATAGAACACAATAATTTAGGGAGCTTGTTCGACTAGAAAACTAGGTTGATTCATGTAAGAGAGACTCGTGACAACTACCGTTACACCTAGCTTGGTTCATAATATGAGAAGATAATGTTAAAGCACTTGTATTGGTCTGTCTATCACCGCCCAACGATGTAGTTAGGCAATCAATAACAGTAGGCTGGCAGAGGATTATGAACCTGTTCAGGTAATTCTAACCCAGTGAATTAATAGTCAGGAACCCAGACATAGGTGCAAACTTTGAGACTAAATGGAGTCGTTCAGGTTACAATCCTGGAATTGCTCATTTATTGAAATTTTAACAAAAAAAAAAACCAATTTAGATTAAAAGTAATTTTGTTCTTTAATTTCTTCGCTTAAATCTCTCAATACTTTTTACTAAAAGCACTTCAACCGTGATAGCTTGGATTTTTTACTAAATTCATTTAAATCCCTTGTTCGACAACCCAGCTCCCTTAATTAGGGACACTATTACTTGTTAGACCATGTAAACTTATGTGTGCTAGGGAGCAACAATAATCTTGATGATTGAGGTTTTATTAGCATAATTAGTCATAGGAGGAATGTTGAGCATCGAATTGAGTGAAAGTAGATACCAACTCAAACTCAATAACCACGTGGCCAATGTAGGAGAGGATTGAACCATAAAATCAGACGTTTCCTTAGACCCAAAAGAGGACTTGATGTTCTTTATTTGGATCTATCGATGTGTTGTCCTTTACCCCAGCAAGGTACTGGATAGATGTGGCAATGACATTGCTTCGTTGTATCATCACCAGCTCATAGGTGATGGTTATCAATTAGAGAAACTCCCAGTTAAGTCCCACACTGATAGTACTCTGAGTGAGCTGATTGTATAAGTCTAGATAGATGTTGATGAGTCAATTGTCTACTCTTTATTCTTTGTATCGATGGATATTTGACATCCTGATTGATTATCTTATGAGTTGATGTTATTCCATATTATTCTGCCTGTATTGTTCATTTAGCCATCTTACATTCTCTAACATTCCACATACTGAAATCCATTTGGGCCTACATCTTTTCATAATGCACAGATAGGTACTCGTGATCCTCAACAGGTGCTCCGTTGAAAGTCTATTCTCTTTACTCTTGACTCGTGAGTCGTCCGCTTGCATTCGAAGGATATCATTTTATATTACTATGATTTGAGTTAGTATGTTTTGAGTTTGTGGTTGCCATGACCTATCATGGTACCATTCTAGACTGTAGTAGTAGAGACTTCATAGACTAGAAAATGATGAATTGATGTTGAGGTCTTTCCCAATTTGAATTGTGTTTTCTTAAATCTACTATCATATCATAGATATTGAGACTAATGTTGTTGGCCTATGGCCCTTACTCATTGAGGTAGAAGTAAACTGAGTTGCCCACTATCATGTTTTTCTTATTCTAATGTCTTCCACTGTATTAGATGATTGAATGACTGTCTTGAGACCACGTGGTTCACTTGGGGACTAGCAATAGTCTCTGAGTGCTGGCCATGTCTAGGGTACCCTCCTGGGGCGTGAAAATAAACTTGGTATCAGAACATTGAGTTCAAGTGTCCTAGAGAGTCTGTTAAGTTGTGTACAGTAGAGTCTAGTTTATTGGCGTGTTGTGTACACACTTCATAAGCAGGAGGCCATAGGACATTAAAAAAGGTTACACTTTTTTTGTATTCTGAGTTTGTGCGATAGAGTGTAATTCTAATTAAAATATCCATCTGATTCATGCGTTACACATTTGCAGGTCATGCCTCCTAAGCATGCTGCTACCCAACAAGATGCCTCAACTTTTAAAATTGAGAATCCCCCACCAGAGGTCTCGACTCAGACAGAGACGAGTGGCCAGGGTCGACCTGCTAGAACTGTTGGGGTTCCATAGGCACCTTCTGCTCAGCCAGGCCACACTTTAAAGGTGGACTTCAAGGGAGCCATTACTATGCTTACCCAGCTAGTAGCCTCCCAAAATAGCAGCCAAGGTCCACAGGCCCCTAGTTCTAGCCCCCAAGAGTCTACGACTGTAACTAGGCTCAAAGATTTCTTGAGGATTAACCCACCAATCTACAAAGAGTTAAAGGTTGAAGAGGATACATAGAACATCATCATTGAGATGTGCAAGGTCCTAAGGGATATGCATGCTACTGAGATTGAGGGAGTTGAACTTACCTCCTATCAACTTAAGGATGTGGCGAATGTCTGGTGTGACCAATGGGAAGTTAGTTGATGTGAGGATGCTGAGCCTACTGAGTGGAGTGAGTTTGAGAGTGCTTTCCTTGACCACATCTTTCCCCAAGAGTTGAGGGAGGCAAAGGTTGAAGAGTTTGGAACCTGAAGCAAGAGGGTTGACTATCAAAGATTACAACCTCAAGTTTATTAAGCTGCCTACGTAAGCCCTAGAGATGGTCCAGGATATGAGAGCAAGGATGAGAAAATTCATGTCTGGGTAGGGTAAACATGTGAAGAGAGGGTGCAAGACAACAATGCTGATCCCAAGTATGGATATCTCCAGAATTATGATTTATGCTCAGCAAACTAAAGAGGATGAGAAGAAAGATAGAGAAGAGCATTTGTATAAGAAAACCAAATCAGCTGGGCATGAAACTATCCAGCATAAACAGAATAAGGGAGATAAGTCCTACTTCCAGAAAAGGTTTTCTAGTTATGCACCATAATCAGTAAGTGCGCCCATCCAACATAACAGATATGATCAGAAATCTTATGGTCACCAGAATTTTAGGGCTCAGGGTTCTCAATCCCAAGCTTGCATGACCCAAGGATCAAGGTGAAAGCAACCCTGTGGAAAGTTTGGCAAACTCCACCTAGGTGAGTGTCGTGAGGGAACAAATGCTTGTTATAAATGTGGACAGACTAGTCACTTCTAGAATGAGTGTCCTATGAGAAGAAAGGGTGATCAAAGTAACAAAGCACAATCTTCCGCAGCACCTCCAGCCGACAGTTATCAGAAAGGTACCACTATGGGTAAAGGAGGCAGAACAAACCGCTTATATACAATGGGTAATCGACAGGATCAGGAGGTTGCACCAGATATTGTCACGGGTAAGCTTCGAATCTTTACTTTTGATTGTTATGCATTACTTGATCGGGGTGCCACTCAATTGTTTTGACTCCCTATGTGGCTAATAGATTTAGGATTCTTCTAGAATGTTTCCTTGAACCTTTTACTATTTCCACTCCTACTAGTGAGTCTATCCTAGCTGAGAGGGTCTATAGAAATTTTGTAGTATCCATCTATCAGAGAGATACCTTGGCCGACTTAATAGAGTTGGAGATGGTTGACTTTGATGTGATTCTGGGCATGGATTGGTTTCATGCCTGTTATGCCTCTATTAATTGTAAGGCCCAAATTGTTAAGTCTTAATCTTCAAATAAAGTAGTCCTAAAGTGGAAGGGGAGTTTTGTTGCACCTAAGGTCAAGTTTATTTCCTTCCATAGAGCCAGAAGCTAATCTCTAAAGGGTGTATCTACCATCTCGAGTGAGTTAAATCTGATGATGTTAAGTACCCTACCCTAGAGTCAGTCACAATTGTAAATGAGTTTCGTGAAGTGTTCCCTGAGGATCTGCCTGGAGTCCCTCCTGATAGGGAGATTGACTTTGGGATTTATGTTCTTCCCGATACCCAACCTATCTCAATTCCACCTTATCGGATGGCCTTTTCTGAATTGAAAGAGTTGAAAGAGCAATTGAGGGATTTGTTAGAAAAGGGCTTTATTCGGCCAAATGTTTCTCTTTGGGTTGCTCCTGTCCTATTCGTGCGAAAGAAAGATGGGTCTCTCAGAATGTGCATTAATTATAGGCAACTGAACAAGGTCACGATAAAGAATAAATATCTTCTCCCCAGGATAGATGATCTATTTGACCAACTTCAGGGTCCCTCTTGCTTCTCAAAGATAGACCTTAGATCTGGCTACCATCAGTTGAAAGTAAGGGAATGTGACATCCTAAAGACAAGCTTTAGGACTAGGTATGGCCATTTTGAGTTCATGGTCATGTCCTTTGGGTTGACTAATGCACCAACAGTCTTTATGAACTTGATGAATAGAGTATTTAGACGGTATATTGAAATGTTCGTGGTTGTATTTATTGACGATATCCTGGTATATTCTGAGGATGAGGAGGAGTATGCCAACCATCTTAGAATAGTTTTTGCAGACTCTCAAAGGCCATTAATTGTACGTAAAGTTCTCGAAGTGTGAATTTTGGCTTAAATCAGTGGCTTTCCTAGCCATGTTGTTTCGGGTGATGGTATTCGAGTGGATGCCCAAAAGATTGAAACGGTTAAAAACTGACCCATATTGACCTCCTTGACTGACATAAGAAGTTTCTTGGGGTTCGCAGGCTATTACCGCAGATTTATTGATGGAATTTCTTCCCTATCCACACCATTGACCACACTGACTCAAAAAAAGGTCAAGTTTTAGTGGTTTGATGAATGTGAAAGGAGTTTCCAAGAGTTAAAGACTAACTGACTACTATGCCAGTTTTTGCTTTATTGATGGAATAGAGGACTTTGTAATATACTGTGATGCGTCAAGAGTTGGATTGGGTTGTGTGTTGATGCAGAGAGGGAAAGTGATAGCCTATGCTTCTAGAAAACTTAAGGTTCATAAGAGGAACTATCCGAGCCATGATCTCAAGTTGGCAGTAGTGGTGTTCACACTTAAGATCTGGCGCCACTACTTGTATAGAGTGCATATGGATATGTTCACTGGCCACAAGAGCCTGCAGTACCTCTTCAGTCAGAAAGAGCTCAACTTGCGGCAAATGAGATGGTTAGAGTTGCTTAAGGATTATGACATGAGCATTCTTTACAAACCAGTTAAGGCTAACATTGTTGCCGATGCTCTTAGCAGGTTATCTATAGGTAGCACTGCCCACGTGGAGGAAAGAAAGAAAGAGTTGGCTAAGGAATTGCATTGATTGATCCGATTGGGACTCCAACTTGAAGAGAATGATGAATGTAGAATTAATGTTTAGAATGGGTCTGCCTCATCATTATTGGCATAGGTGAAAGAAAAGCAAGACCAAGATACTGTCCTACTTCAATTGAAAGAGGTTGTCCACAAACAAAAGGTGATGGTCTTCTCCAAAGAGGGAGATGGAGAGTTGAGGTACCAGGGTAGGTTGTGCATTCTAGATGTTGATGGAGTATGAGACAGAATTATAGCTTAAGCCCACAACTCTAGATATTCCATTCATCCTAGCTTTACTAAAATGTACCATGACTTGAGAGAAGTCTATTGGTGAAATGGAATGAAGAGGGATATTACTGAGATTGTTTCTAAGTGTCAATTGTCAACAAGTTAAAGTTGAGCATCAAAAGACATGTGGATTCTCACAGAACCTTGAAATCCCTGAATGGAAGTGGGAGATGATCAACATGGACATCATTACCATTCTACAGATGTCCTAAAAGTAGCATGATTTGATATGGGTGATTGTGGATAAGATGACCAAATCAGCTCACTTCTTAGCATTCATGACAACTAACATTGTAGAGGAGTATGCTAAGTTCTACATCCGTGTGATTGTGAGGTTGCATGGATTTCCCTAATCCATCATCTCTGACATAGGAGCTCAATTCACCTCCCAATTTTTGGAGATCTTTTCAGAAGGGATTGGATACTGAAGTAAATCTAAGTGCAAACTTTGACCCTCAGACAGATAGTCAAGCAGAGTGCACCATTCAGACTTTGGAGGATATGTTAAGGGCTTATGTCCTCGACTTAAAAGGAAATTGGGATGACCACTTACCATTGGTCAAATTCACATATAAAAGTAGTTATCATGCAAGCATCTAGATGGCTCTGTATGGGAGAAGATGTAGATCGCCAATTGGGTGGCTTGAGGTTGGAGAAGCTGAGTTTATTGGATCCGATCTTGGCCATCAGTCAATGGAGAATGTAAAGGTCATTAGAGAGAGGTTGAAGACTGCACAGAGTCGTCAGAAATCATACACTGATGGGAGGAGGAGAGACTAAGAGTTCGAGGTGACTGATTAGGTGTACTTGAAAGTATGAACTATGTCATGACCCAAGCCTAGGGCCTAGATATGACAGGTGGATGGGGAATCCGAAGAAACCCCAAGCAAGCCTCATAGATATCATTACACATCCTTGGTCGTGGAAGCAATATAAAACAACATAAGAAACAATAACAAGGGGAAATTGGGACTAAGGGAAAAGGACTTATATTAAAATAGTTTGAATATCATAAGTGAGTCAAAGCTCAAGCATAATAGACATCATGTCCAACAACACATCTACCATAGAACTTAGCGGGGGCCAAGACAAGCAACCAGGCTCACCCTCATAGTCAAAGCATACAAAAGGAAAGATAGGCCTTAATACATAGCATAGGAATGTAGACCAATGTCCCCGGAATGGAGGACTCACTAACATGGTTGAATGGATACCACTAGCCACGTGGATCCTACAAGGTAATATCATGTAGGCATAGAAAATGCGTTAGTACATTTGAATGTACTAAGTATGTAGGATGCAATGCAACAATAGATAGGCATCATAGGCAAAATGCATAACCATAGACAATAAGCATAGTATAACAATATGGCATGTATGAATGGATGCTTGTAGTAAAAATCATGCTTTTTATATATCATAGTACATATGTAAGGAGAGACCATCATCATAGACCAAGCAAAGTAGTGCTTGGAATCCAAGGTTTAACACCACCTTGGTAGTGGTCGAGGTACCAAACCGTCAACATGGTTAATGGACTTCTCACCCTCCATCATAGTGGTAAAGTTACTAACCCCTCAACATGGTTAATAGACTTCTCACACTCCATCATAGTGGTAAAGGTACTAACCCCTCAACATGGTTAATGGACTTCATCAGCCTCCATCATAGTGGTCAAGGTACTAACCCCTCACCATGGTTAATGGACTTCTCACCCTCCGCCATACTGGCCAAGGTACTAAACCCTCAACATGGTAAATGGACTTCTCACCCTCCATCATAGTGATCAAGGTACTAGCCCCTCAACATGGTTATGGTCGACATGCAATACTATAGAAGCTTATCATGAAATTATCACACATACATCATTCTTTCATCATCATAAAGTGATATATATCATATACCAAGCGTTAGGCCTTCAACAATTCAAGAATCATAATCTAGAGATTTTATCAAACACTTGACGGGTGTGTAATGGGGGTATATGACCATGCAATTTAGAGATGAAATCATGTAAGAAAACCCATTGTAAAACCATCAATCAACACGTTGCTACACCCCTAGACATTCACATCAAATCCCCTCATCAAATCTCACTTTAGATCTAAGAGTAATGGCTCAAAACATGCTAATACAATCATACTTTCATGAAACCTCAATTCACTGTGCAGTGAAATTTACTACAATCAAGATCAATGAGTAAATCAACTTTAATTAATGCAATTTAAGTAGAAAAGAGAATTGGGCACCATGGGTGAAAGAATCCAATGGTTGAAAACCACATACCTTAGCTTTGGAGAAATTCTTGATGAATATTGAAAATGGAGGCTTGAAGCTTGAAGGAAATCCTTAGATCCGGAAGAGATTTCGACACTTGATTTTGGAGTGAAATATTAGTATAAGGGTTTGAGAGAGTATTTTATCAATTCAATGAAGAACTTAAGGGGTTTTGGGACCTTGAATAAGCATAAAAACATAAATCTAGAGCTTAGAAAGGGTGGGAAAGGACCAAAATAACCCTTTTCAAAAAGCTGTCTAACGGTTGTTATGGGCCCCATTACGACCCATAAGTAGCACTATGACTCGTAGGAACCTTCACAAGACCCCTAGGCTCAATTTTGAAGTCTCTGGAAATTTCTACGACCCTGACCTATAAGTCGTACCCCGATCTACGACTCGTAACAGTGGGCTTGTAGTGCAACTCTACACTGGCAGTCTTTAGTAAAATGACCATAACATTTGACTCGGAACTCTAAATGAGGTGAAACCAAGTGCGTTGGAGAGCTAGCTCAAAGGGATTTGATTTGACAGGTAGTGGGCCCCCAGTTCCAACTGTGCTAAAAGTTTTGCTATTTTAAAGTTGACCCTTGCATGAACCATCATCCAAAACTTAACTCTTAGGGAAATCTTGAACTCGTTTAGGTACTAGGAGTCTCCCATGAACCTAATACAACCCCAACCTAACCACGTGAGGCTTGAAACATGGATACAAGAGCATGGCATTATGGGGTGTCACAATATCTTCCCCTTGGGAACATTTATCCTCGAATGTGAAAGAACAGGGCTTGAAACGGTTGAATTAGAGCATGAAACTTCCAACCATAAGATCAACTGCATAGCTTACTAGTTGAAAATCATAATGTAGTTAAAAGCCATGCTAAAATAAATTCAAATCATTCAAAACATCATTTTTAAAATCTCAACGTAAGTGTAAATTACCATGTATTTGCCAACTTAAACATGAATGCATATGAATGACATAGGGGCTGAAACATAAGACTTGGAATCATAGAAAGGACTTGAAATGTTATCATAAGCTTTAATAGAATGAAAGAAATATGGATATTGCTTCTCCATGCCCGCACCAGCTTCCTGAGAGACACATACAAATAGATGACTCCTCCAAAAAGGGCCTTAGCGAATACTGCATCATTATCATTCAACTTCTCCATCACCAATCCACACCTCCATCGGGACCTTCTCCTAAGTCAACTTATCCTCCACATCACCCATAATCTCAAGGACTGCTATAGCACTAGAGACATCAACACATCCCATCAACCTAGAAGTATGAAGAATCGAACTAACCCAACTCCTATCCATATGCAATCCCCAAACTTTTGTAACCTTACAAACTTGCTTCTACACTCTATATGGACTCATAATCCTCAACTCAATTGGCAACCTTAAATACACCTAACCTACTTGGTACCATAACCACCATCTCCCCCTTGAGATAACCTCCACTCTATCATCTTTTCAGGAAAAACTTCCAACTCTAATAAGGCGAAAATCATCGCCTAGCTCAAACTAGACCTCTTAACCCAAGAAGATTTGGAACCCTCAAGAACACTGTACTACCATTCTCAACTTCCTTCAACCTAACTCCCTATCCAGCCAACCAATGGACTGCACTAGTCACCTCTTTACCACCATCACCACAACGCTAAGCTACCCATAGGCACCCTACTTAGAGCATCAATCATATCACTAGCCTCAATGGGGGACATAATGCACACTCATATCATAATCCATAAGAATTTCTAACCACCTTTTTGCTAATTGCAATACACACATATCATATTTGGAAAACAACCTCTCATCCTCCAAGACTTGCAACCCTACCCCCAAGTAAGTCACAAGCTCTAAACAAATCAATACCTCATCACTAAAGACCACCACAAACATATCAAGGTAGGGTTTGAAGACCCTATTCTAGAGACCCATAAACATAGCCAATGCATAAATCAACCGAATAACTTTACCAATACTAATAATTCTCACTTGGGGACAAAGCTCAAATCGAACATCAACCTTAGTGAAGTGACTAACCCATTGAAGTTGACCAAATAGATAGCGATATGATCAACTAGAAGAGCAAAGAACATTCATTAGAGGGGAAAGCCCTATCTCACTTCTAAAGCACGACATAGACCATGACGAAGGGAAACATATCCTAAAACATCTCATAGCCTCCTACTTATAATTGTGGTGCACAAAAAAACCATGAATAAGACTCTAATCGACACGGTCTGTTGGACTTTAAGGATCTATCAACCTAGTGCTCTGATACTATCTTTGTCACGACCCAAGCCTAGGGCCTAGACGTGACAGGTAGATGGGGAGCCCGAAGAAACCCCAAATAAGCCTCATAGCATATCATTACACATCCTTGGTCGTGGAAGCAATATAAAACAACATAAGAAACAATAACAAGGGGAAATTGGGACTAAGGGAAAAGGACTTATATTGAAATAGCTTGAATATCATAAGTTAGTCAAAGCTCAAGCATAGTACACATCTTTTCCAACAATACCTCTAACATAGAACTTAGCGAGGGCCAAGACAAGCAACGAGACTCACCCTCATAGTCAAAGCATACAAAAGGAAAGATAGTCCTTAATGCATAGCATAGGAATGTAGACCAATGTCCCCGAAATGGAGGACTCACTAACTAGCTTGAATAGATATCACTAGCCACATCTATGAGAATGATGACCAAATGGAGCTATGGTTCCTTCATGGTAATATCATGTAGGCATAGAGTATGAATTAGTACGTTTGAATGTAATAAGCATGTAAGATGCAATGTAACAAGAGATAGACATCATAGGCAAAATTCATAACCATAGATAATAGGCATAATATAACAATATGACATGTATGAATGGATGCTTGTAGTAAAAATCATGCTCTTATAGATCATAGTACGTATGTAAGGAGAGACCTTGATCATAGACCTAGCGAAGTAGTGCTTAGAATCCAAGGCTTAACACCCCTAGTAGTGATTAAAGTACCAACCCTTCAACATGGTTAATGGACCTATCACCCTCTATCATAGTGGTAAAGGTAGTAACCCCTGAACAAGGTTAATGGACTTCATTACCCTCCATCATAGTGGTCAAGGTACTGACCTCCCAACATGGTTAATGGACTTCTCACTCTTCATCATAGTAGTCAAGGTAC
>JAPFFP010050787.1:0-30978 GCA_026153255.1 Solanum medicagineum
GTCACTGAATCTCTCTTCCAACATATGTATGCTATATATAGTGTTCAAGATGAATGATTTACAAATATGTTTTATTATGAGCATTGACCATGAATGCCATGTTGAGATTATGTATCCATTGTTATGATTATGCATTGTGACTACATTGGCTTAAGTCTTATTGCATTGCATCACACATACTTAATACATTCAAATGCAATAACGCATACTCTATGCCTACATGATATTCCCATGTAAGGATCGGAGCTCCTTTCGATCATCCTCCGTGTGGCTAGTTCGGTGCTTCGGAGATAAACTTTGGTGAGTTGTCAAGTCTGAGGACACTATCTCTATTATTCTTGCTATTTGAAACTTCTTTATGTTGAACACTTGTTATTAAGAGGGTGCAACTAGAAAGTATCTTGGCCCCTGCTCCATTCCATGTTAGAGATGTTGTTATATATTATGATGTGCTTATGTTATTGTTGTTTATTTTGCTTCCGCGACCAAGGATATGTGATCGATATGAAAAGAGGCTTTTCTAGGTCCCTTCAGGGTCCCATTCATCATGTCACATCTAGGCCCGACGCTTCGGTCATGACAAAATACTTGATAGAAGACTGTAAAGGTTGAGAAACAAAGATAATGCGTCCTCCAAAGTCTTTTGGAGGAATCAACAAGTTTAAAGTGTCATATAGAAGGGCGAAGCTAATATGAATAAGTGATATCCTTATCTTTTCCACTTGATGAAGCTTGAGGTAATACGATTTTCCCATCTTAGAATCTCCTCTCCTTGCATTCCATCTTCATAAGCTCAAGCATGTTCATGTGAAATTAAAGTGGCATCATAAGTACTATTTGAAACATTGATTAAGTATTTTAAAAGGTGAATTTGTTGGATTTTTTACATGGTGCGTTGTCATATGGTGCATGAATCCATTCCTTAGAGCTTGCCCTGTCACATTCAGGGACGAATGTTCCCAAGGGAGAGATAATGTAAGACCCCTCTTACGGGGGTAGGAGAGATGCAAGAAATAAGCTTAGAAATTCAAAACTAATGATGTTTACGAAGGGGTTTATGACTCATAAGATGGACTATGACCCATAAAGTGGGTTTGTAAACCTGGCAGACTTGATAAAATTTGGGATCTTTCTGAAATTCAAAGTACGATTTATCAGATGACTCGTAAAGTACTTTATGAGCAGTAGATGGTCTCATAGAATGGGAATCAGAGAAAAGGGTCTCTAATGTTTGGAAAAAGGTGAATAGATGAAACACACATATGGCCCGTAGAATGTTCTATGACCCATAAATAAGATCTCGTAGACCTGTCTGGCCAGGATTTTAATAGGGGTAAATTTGACCTTTCCTTTGTGTCTAAGTCCAAGCCACGTTGTTTTGACCCCAACTAAGTCCTCTTTCAGCATATTCAACCCTAATTCATCTTATTCTTCCTCATGCCAAAGCTATTTAAGTCTTGAAACTCTGTTAAGCTCTTCAAGTCTTCCAAGAGAAAGGTCAACGCTACGGTTTCGAATCATCCACCTCCAAATTAGGTTTCCTTCATCATAATTATCAAGGTAGAGGTTTTGATTGTGGAAACCTTCCTTCCTACTAGTCTAACCAATCTCCTTCTCAAAGTACATAAGATTTATGGATTATTTTGTGGGCATTCATGAACTCTTGCTTATGGTGATATTATTATGCATTACACTCCTGATTTCTAGTTGGGTTCTTCAAGTAATGATTTTATTATGCTAAAACATTGTTAGGGTTTGATATTTTGATGGATTGTATTATATTAAAGTCATGTACTCTATGATGCTATGAAAGGCTATGAAAGAACTTGTGGATTTTAGTGGGTTTCATGATACCAAAAACAAGGGTTTTTACTGCAATGATGGTAGGTTGATTTGAAGAACCTTAAATGAATTGATTTTACTCCTCTATTGTCTTATACTCTTGAAATTCATGATTCTAAGTACATGTGCATATACCCACTATGTTTGACTAAATCTACATGACAAGAGTTCTTATATTGATGAAAGGTTATTGTATGAATTCCAAGACATGAATGTGATGATAAGTTATAGGCTCTCAAGAAGGTATTGAACTCGTGAAAAGTTCCTATGATTTTCAAGTGAAACATTGAACCCTTATGCTACATATTCTATCTTCTTGTGAGAAAATCATGTCGACATAAAGGGATTACGCATAACTGTTTTATCCTCATGTACTATACTATCTAATGCTCACTAGAAGGGGTCATGTATGTTACAATGTCTACCCTCATGTGTAATACAATGCTTACTAAAAGGGGTAAAGTTTATGTATGTTTTACCCTCTAGTAAAAGGTATATGCCACGTGTAAGGGTTATATATTTGAATGATCTATTCATGCCATGCTATCATGTTTCTACAAGTTATGCAAGTTTTGATTAAACTTAAGATTATTTCAAGTATTCCGTGGGACTGGACCAAGTACCAAAAGAGGCTTATGGTGTGGGCTCGACCCAAGGGGTTCTTATATAAAGTCTTAGTCTCTTAATTATATGTCACCATAGGTATATATTATTTTCCTAAATAGGCTTCTACTAATGGATCCAACATGGTCATGTTACCGACTATGTGGGGTTATGCTTGATTTACCTTGGTGAGTAGACCACTCCTTAATTCGTGATGGAGTGAACATTGGGATTCCGAGTAGTAGCTCGCTTTGTCTTATATATCGATTATGGTCTTCTCTCACATATTTATGATATATTATGCAACTTCGACCATCTTCATGCATGTATTAACTTAAGCATTGATTATACATGTCATATTGAGCTTATGTCTATTGATTATAAAAATGCATTTTGATTACTATGGCTTATGTTCATTATTTGCATTGCAACCTGCATACTTGGTATATTCCAAGTAATGTATACTTTTTGCCTACGTGATCTAACCATACAGGGATCGGAGCTCCTATTCATCGTCTTTCTCCTCGTGGCTAGTTGGTATCCATTGACGACTACTATTGGTGAGTCCTCCATTTCAGGGATAACATCCACTTTACTTTCATGCATTTGTTAATACTTGCCTATTTTAGACTTTTTAACTTTTGAGGGTGAGCCCGGGAGATGTCTTGGCCCCCGTTCCAATCATATTAGAGATGTTGTTAGATATGGAAATCTGTGTATTGAGCTTGACTCCTATTTTTATTATGTAACTGTGAAGACTTCCATTAGCCCCCTTTTCCTTTCTATGCTTTTCGTATGTGAATGGATCTGATGGAAGTCCCAAGTCCTTAAATTCCCCCATAACGTGAGTTATACTTACCCGTCCCTTAGACTTATTTACTATGTAGTTCATGAAAATCCTCTTCCCCTTAATATCCCCATAGCGTGAGTCTAAACCTCCGCTTCCCTTAGAAATTATATGCTATATATTTATCTTTTATGCTTCTGCAAAACCACAGATGTGCGATGCATACTTAAGAAGCTTGTTTGGGATCCGTTCGGGTTACTACTCGACATGCCACAACTAGGCCCTAGGCTTGGATATTGACACCAGTTAATTAATCTCTTTTTCTATTCACTACTAGCTTGATCTTGTCAGTAACACTAGGTGAGTTGAAATGTTGGACACCATTAAAAAGCATTCAAACCGAAGAGAATTAATTAATACATACATGCTCACTTTCCAAGAATTAAGAATTATTCTATTTTACCTTGATAGTTCTTTATGGTTCCCACAACCCTAGTTGTGGATTTAGATGCTCATTATCAGTGTAGCTTCAAGAATCATGATTTTGAATAGCATAATTGAGCACTTACACAATAGAATTTAGAGTAGTAAATCCAAGCTCTTCACTAAGAATCACAAAATTGAATTAAAGACAGAAATAATGTTTCACAAATGTTTCTCTCAAGCTCTGCAACGTTCTCTACTGTTCTATAATGTTACTTTTGAAAAATAATCTTAAAAACCTATTTATAGTATTCTATCGTTCGTATAAAGTTTTACGGCCCATAGTCGGGGATTCGTGGTCTCCTTTAGCAAATCTGCGGACAACTTCTACAAGAGCCATCTACGGGCCGTATAAAGTTCTATGGCCCTTAAAGGGTTTTGCCTGATGACTTTTTGCAACTCCCCACTCTTTGATCCTCAGGGTATAATACCAATTCTATGGCTCGTAGAGACATTTACGACTTGTCTGTATGTTCGTAGACTCAACTTCTGAAAATCACCCTTCACTGAATTTTGGTGCGAAACAAACTTTACTGCCCATGAAATTTTCCACGACCCATAAAGGGTCTCGTATATTAGTAATTTCTGTAACCTTTGCACACTTAGCCCAAAAATCTTGTCAACCCTGTAATCTTGCAAAACAAATATAAAAACATATCAAATCTACTAATATTGCTTTGAGAACACACAAAATTTCATGTTTTAAGCATCAAATGTGTTGTATTTTGACATTATATCACATAGTCATAACATTAGAATAAGGAAAAATATGAATAATGAATGCCTGTTTAAAATCATGAAAGGAAGTATTTAATAAGCATTTCATAACCTGAAATAGGACAATAACCGAAAGAAGACCATGTAGATAATTATATGGAATCCCGACATTGCCTCTCCACAAGAGAAAGAGCAGTCTTCTTGCCAAGGTAGACTATACCTCACCCTATGGACTCTATCCCAGCATGGTGAGTGTCATATGTATAGATCCACTAACATATTACCATATGGGTAATAACATAATCCTACGATGGCACGTCCTTATGAGACATAAGGCTTTTTATAAGGATCCTTGGGGATGGTTCTCCTCACTTAAGCTCATTTATTGCTAAGTCAAATCCAATAGAATACAAAATCATTCAATTTACATAGATATCATCATATTCATAAAAATAATACTTTCATAGTTGTCAAGCAAAATACTTCTTATCATAGGAATAGTCCATTTACATACTTTGCATAAAGTATGGATATACTCCCCATCTTATCATCATTACATAAACATTATGGTCTTAGATTACCCTCATCATCATCACTGTAAACATACTTCCGCATTTGAAATCATTTTCATGAAAATCATAACTTACTCCGAGAAACTTAGGATAAAGTATGGCTCCATAGATAATTGAAGTTAAAATCATGAAATTGAATGAAAATCTTATGGAATCAATGCAATTAAAATAAAATTGAATCATTAGTAAAGGAATCCATATCAACTAAATAAGCCCTAGTCATACATATTTGAAATCACCTACAATCAATTGAGAATCATGAAATTCATGTAATTCATAACATGTTTGTTCATAATTAAGATAATTAACAATGTAATAATCATAATCCAAGCAATTGAATAAAAATCATGAAAAGCCTAAAGATCTATTCGTGAACTTATAGAAAAAAGAGAGTTTGAATTGTTCTCCATGGAATAAAGAAGTCCATGGATGAAACCCTACATACCTAAACACAAAAACCTTAGAAATCTAAATGAATTTCAAGAATTCTTTTTTCCTTCTCTCTTTCTATTGCCTTGATCATGCTTGAATCCCTATGCTTCAATAGAGGCTTTTCTTGAGAGAGAAAACTTAGAATGGAGTGAATGAGTTATACTGGGAATAAGGGTAGTTTTAATAGGTTTAAGTCAGTTAGGGTAGTTACAGAGATCGAAATGACATAATTTATGGGTCAAATGGGTCAAAAATAACACAGAAGCCATTCATTAATTTCATTTGGACCCATCCACAAGCTCAATCTATGAGTGGTATATTAAAGTACTACTCATACATTGAGGGTTCCCCCTATTGAAATTGATTCTTGAAAAATATTCTCTGAATCTACTTTTACGAATTCTTTTCTATGACTCATAGTTTCCTATATGACTAGTACATTTTACTCGTAGATACCTTCTAAACATAGAAATTTTCCATCCTTCTGGATCCTACTATGAACACGATTTAAGGTCCATAAATCTCATTCATAGTTTTATTCCATACTTAGCCAATTTTCATGTTCCTGGAACATTCATCTACGATACCATTTACTAACTGTATTCCAAATTATGACCCGTAGTTTGGCCTTTTAAACTCAACTTCTTTTTGAAAAATTTCACCAATTCATGGACCAACCATGAAGCTTATCTAGAAGTTGTGATTCAATCCATGAGCCATAGATGGGCTCGTAATACAACTCTAGCTTTAGAATGTTCAACCACTTTTAGTTTTTGCAAACTTTTTCATGTACGTGGTGTTACACTTTTTCATCAAGAAATTACATAGGTACTTACAGGTATTTAAATTATGTAATATATTGTAATTAATTACTCAAATATACATGAATTCCTTCAAATTATATGAATTAAATGTTTTATGATTGAAATATACTACATACTAAGTAGGGTTTATGAAATTTCATATAGGTTCATTCTATTATATTTGAGAATATCTTAAATTAAATTATGTAGTATGAATTTCATTCCATTACATGATTTTAAGATTGTGAACCCATATGATTATCCTAATTTTCAATTCGATGTATATATGATTATGGAATTTCAATTTTTCAAGTAAGTTTATGAAATAGATTGACTGAAGAACTAAATAGTAACTTATGAGCCCAATTTACTCAAATAAGATATGAATTGCAATGATGGAAGGGAAAATCAATGTAAACATAGGAAATAGAATCATGGTAAATGCATATGCTTCCATTACATCCAACAATACCTCTAACTCGTATATAGGGTAGGGAATTAGAAATGTCCCGAGATTGCCTTCAAATGTAAAATAAGCAGCACAAAACACAATCTTAAAGTAGAAATCTATATAACTAAGCTATTGTTAACAAACTAGAGGACTCACCAATAAAGCAAAGTCTTCAATCCAAAGTGAAACAACCCTAAAAAGGTCCCCAAAAACGTGCCTCGGAAGTAATTGGAAAATTATTTTCCATCTATCTAAAAATTCATTTTGAATTTTTAAAATCCGATTCATATTCTTGTTCAAAGGGTCCAAATTAGGGTCACAAGGGTCTAACCTTGAATTTAAAGCAAAGGAATCGATTTATGAAATTTGCACTTGGTGCAAATTCCAGTGGCAACCGCGACCTCTCCGCGACGAGGGAGGTGTTATTTTTGCACTGTGTTTTCCTAGTTCACCCATATTTTTCTAATTGTTTGGACCAAACTTTTCCCAAATGTATTTTCACCTATACATAGCCTTATTCTCCTATTATCATCCAAAACATTCCCCAATATTTCCCGAAACACTTAGACTCATTTCTAACCCTAAATTCAAGTGCCAAACTCAAGGCCAAACTCAAGGATATCTTCAAAGATCTCACCCAAGCTTCAAATCTCCATTAAAGTCTTCTTCAAGAACTTCACAAAACCTATGGTATGTGGTGTTGAACTATTGGGTCCTCCCATCCGTGGTGCCTAAACTCTCTTTTTACTAATATTTCATGATTTATAATTGATTTTATATATGGGTCTTATTTATTGAGAAATTTACTGTACGGTGATTTTAATTTATAAAAGTATGGTTGTTTTAGCATGCTTTGAGCTTTAAATCTTGGATCTAGTGTTGGAGTTGATGAGGGGTTTTGCTATTAATGTCTTGGGGGTATTATAAGGTGTTGATTAACGGTTTAACCACTGATTTTTCTGTAAGATTTCATCTCCATATTGCATGCTCTTTTACCCACATTACACACCCCCAAGGTTTTTGATAAAATGTCCGATTATGATTTCTTGAGGAAATGAAGGTCTAAAGTATGAGATATGATATGATTGACTATATGATAATGAAATGAACTTATTTACACGATGAATACTATCTAATGTGTTGTGGTAGACCATTCCCAATTCGGGGGCCTAGTTGAGGGGTCAAAGACTCAACCACTAGGGTGATGGGTGCAATCATCACCAACCTAGTTGAGGGGTTGATATCTCAATCACTAAGGTGATGGGTGCAATCATCACTAACCTTGATAAGGGTTTGTACCTTACACACAAGGGTGATGGGTGCTATCACCACTAACCTTGATGAGGGGTTTATACCTCACACACTAGGGTGATGGGTGCTACCATCACCAACCCCAAGGGGTTTATACCTTGGCAATCTATCTTGGTCTCCTCTTCACATATGGTATCCTATATGAGTATGATTTACTTAACCAATGTATTACTTATGCATTGAACATACATGTCATATTGCTATTCATGCCTATTGCCTAATTTTATGCATGTTGATCATGAAGCTTATCTCTTATTGCATTGCATCCCACATACTTAATACATTTAAACGTACTAACACATACTTTTGCCTACATGATCTCACCATGTAGGGACGGTGCCCAAGTTGATCATCCTTCTCCTCCGCGTGGCTAGACGGTGCTATTCCAAGCTTGTTGGTGAGTCCTCCATTTCGGAGACCTTGGTCTAAGTTAATATTATCCTTGTATTGAGACACTTTCTATGTTCTATTGACTATGAGGGTAAGCCCGGTAGGTTGTCTTTTCCCCCGCTATATCTATGTATTAGAGGTGCTTGTAGGACATATTTTGTATTTATGTATGAGCTTTGACTCTTGACTCTTTATTATGACATTTATGCAAGCTTTCTTTTAGTACCATTGACCCCATTCGTAATCTATATGTCTTTGTATGCTTCCGCAACCAAGGATGTGTAATGATAAGTTAAGAGGCCTGTTTGGGGTCCCTTCGAGTTCCCCATTCGTCGTGTCACGTCTAGGCCATAGGATTGGGTTGTGACACAAAGTCAACCACGGGTGTGAGGAGGAGGAGTATTGTCAGACCTACATGGTGACATCATATAGGTAAAATATGCAAAAGTACTAAGAAATATTCTAAGTATATGGAATGCAATGCAACAAAGAAATTGTGTATTATATAAACAATATGCGTAAGCATAACAAGGAATTAAAGCTCAATAAAAGGATTGATCAATGCATCATTTAAAAGCATGCCTTAAAGTGACATAAGCATCATAAAATATCATAGACATAATTATGCGGGAGAAGACCTCAACTGATATTGAGACCATACGAACTGCTATATGGAATCCCGATGTTGTATTCACACCGAAGAAGTAGGAGTCTACTTATCAAGGTAAAACACTACCCTCCTAGGTAGGTGTCATGAACATGGTGTTATATGTGGATCTACTAGCTAAGTCATATTGGCATATAATCATATGGTGGCATGTAATTTTGAGACTAAGACGTTATATAAGGACCCATTAGGTCGAGCTCCCACCATAAGTCTCATCCTATGCTAAGTCAAGTCCAACGGAATACCTCAAGATGAGCATAATACATACACAAGTTCAATGATAAGTCTTGGTTTTAGAACTTGTCAAGATCTCATGGATATAGAGTAGGTCATTCATAAATCTTAGTGATTCAAGTATGTGAGAATTTCCCTTTCGCATAGTGATTCCATCATTTAGGGTGAGAAAGTCTTTCAATAATATTCACTTGTCATTACAAATGACTCCCACATACATAGTCGATAAATCTCAAAAACATGTGTTTGGAGCCTTGGGCATACGAATTATGCTCACATGGTAGATAGATTATATTAGGAAGGTTCAAGCCAAATCATCTTAAAATCATTAATAATGATGAGATTACTCATACTCACCATGAATTTCATTAATTTAAACCACAATTGATACAGCCCATCATACATTCCAAAGTCATAATTTAACTTGATAAATCAATAGTACTATACGATTCAGAATGACGTTGCATTAAAATAGGTAAATAAAAGTCAAATAACTCAAAATCTATGCATTTAAAGAATTAACTTCCATACCCATGAAACTCACATAGTCTAAATTAGGTAAATTTTAGAGAAAGTAAGGGCTCCATCGATGGGTGAAACGAACCCATAAATGAACTTCACATACCTTGATTATACTACAACAAATTCGATTATTAACGATAAATGATTTCATCACTTATAACTCATATTTCATCACAAAAGATCTTGGGTGGCGGAAAAAAAAATCATCAATCAGTCGTCCCTATACATAGGTCACCAAATGTACACAATGACGAGTTAATGCTTCGTCATTAAAATAGTTATATTAACTACAAAATAAAAAATCATCCTTAAATGCATAATATTTGTAAAAAATATATTTGTCATAAAAGGTATAATTTTTTGTAGTTGATAGTACGATTTTTTCACAAAAAAGGTTATTAACACTGACAAGACTATATTGTCACAAGTTATTTAGTTCAATCAGTGATGACAGAAATTCACTCTAAAATTATATGTATTTCGTAGCTAAACAAATATAATTTCATCATGAATTATTAATTTTATATAAAAGAAAATATTTTGTTCTTAAATGTATAAACTAGTGACAAATTTATTATGACAAAAAAAATTAAACAATCTTGTCGTTAAATTGATCACCTACTCACCAAAAGTATTCCCTTTACAGACAATATAAAATTGTCACTATAAATGTTATGATTAGTGACCATTATTTTTATCACAAGTTGTATTCTATAAATAACAACTGACTTATTTTGTGACAAAATATTCTTCTTCAAATATTTGATTTAATCGTTGCTAAAAGTTAATCTTCTAAAGATAATTTTGTCACCAATTATAAATATTTTATGACGTTTAATTATTTCATATTGGTATTATTTTTAAATCAGAATTGCATAAATTTAAAATAAAATAATAAAACATATGAAATAATAATAAAACATTCTTGATCATGCGAACTTAGAACAACTAAATACTAACCTAAATACTTAATTACAAGCTTCTTCAATAAAAGTAAAACATGTCCAAAAATAAGAAAATCTACTTCAAATACACAAAATATTGCTCCTAAGTAGTTACAAACGCCTCTTTAACATTTTCTCTACCTTCTCCTATACAGCCCAAACCTTCATCACCCAACATCCAAAGAAATGGTAGATAATTAATATCTGTAAATAACAAAATTGTCTAAATTATTGTCCTTTTCGTTTCCGTCTATCATATAAATCTTCTCAAAGATAATTTACTAGAACATGAGTGATTCAACAAAATAGAATTTGATGATAAAAAATCTTCTCATAGATCTATGAATTTGTCACAACAATTCTATAAGAGACATGACATTCCTAAATGGATCCAGTGGTGCCATTTGCCTATAAAGTCCATAGCTATCGTAAGTGTCTTTGCAGAACATATGCTCGAGGCCAATTTCTAGAGATCACTTCTGATACTCCCAACTCTCTAGAAACTCCCTGATAAAGTTTTCTGGAGGAGATAAAATGTAACGTTCATTCTCATGTGAGCTCAAGTCATCACCAAGACTTGCTTCTCTTCCATTGCAACTGAAGTAAGTTCAAATTCATACATTCCTATTCTATGTAATTTAAAGACGTGTTGTCATCAAAATTAGCTGGAGAAAGTCTTTGAGATTTATTTTTGGTAATTTCACTAATCAATCTCTTAATATGTTTCCATTTGCCATCAATATCTTTAGTTGAGAACAAATTTTTGTAAAGCTGAAAATGAAATATTATGAGACTATCAAATAAACTTCAAGAAGGGCATGAGTAAACATTCAATACAAGAAATTGTAACACCTCTCTGACGACTCAAAAAATTCCCTATACGATATTTCTTAAATCTTAAAATTTGTGCGTTACTTCATGAATCCGATTTCATATTCTTGTTCAAAAGGCAAAATTGGGCAGGAAAATGGTTACCTACAATGTATATGTTGCTCATGTCAGAAAATAGTTTTTTTGATAAAATTGCACAAACCAGTACAGTCTGCGACAAGTCTGCATCGTGGACTTGTTGCGCCATAGGTCAAAATTTCTGAAAATTTTTCTATTTTAGCTAAGAAGAATTCGGCAATAACCCAATACCGATATAGATGAGATTCTCTTATTATTTAGACATTTTCAAGCCTAAATCACCCAGAACCTCTCTCAATCCTCTCTAATCTTCACCAAATTCTTCATCCAATTTCAAGGCTCTCAAGAATCTTCTTTAGATTTCAAGAATACAAGTGAAGCCCAAGGTCTTTTCTCAAGTTTTCTTCAAGAAATTCCAAGGATTAAAAGCATGTAGGTTTGATTCTTGCTTTCCTTTCAACAAAGAAATCCTCTTCAAAAGTAAATTTTTAATTACGAATTTTCAATCATTGATTTATGAGTAAGTGCATATTGACTGATATTTTCTTAGATTATGGTTATTAATGCATTCATATGATTATCTAGGAATATTTATCAAGATTTTACTTGAATTAATTCTAATACTTTGAATTTGCAGGATTTAACCTAATCAACACTTTTAAACTTGAACTCTCTTATGGGTTGATGTGATTTTTATCATATACTACTTAATTGGTTATTTTAAACATGCTTATGATTCAAATACCTGATGTTAAGGTTATTTTACAAACACCAAATGTGAATTAAGTTGATTTATGAATTCTTAATATTGAACTTTATGGCATGAACGTGAGTCTATGATTTTGAATATGGACATTAACTATAAGTTTTAATTGATATTGGATGACTCAAGGACCACTCTGAATCATTGTTATGGAGCAGTTTTTAAGTACAAGTTAAATATGCTTTGACAACTATGTTCTTTCGTATGAAGTTGAATTTTTATTATTTGGATTATGCATTATTCATTTTCGTGGGATTTTGACTTAGTACCGAATGAGTTAGGAGTGGAGCTCAACGTTAGGGGTATTACATAAAGCTTCTAATCTTATAAATATGTGCCAGTATAATATATATTTATTATGCCTTTTTAGGCCTTCGGACTAGTGGATCCATCTAGTATTACCATTTTAGGAGTTAACCTTGGTAAGTAATATCCGTTAATGTCCTTTGGAGAAACTAGCGAGTCGATAGTACAGCTTGGGAAGCAGAAGCAGACATGCTGAAATGATATTCTTAAATTTTTCACTCTACTTAAGCCTAAGATCACAAGCTAATAATATCTATGGTGTCAAGTCTTATAATTCATCCCTTCTATGTTTTGTTGTATGCATATATATTCATAAGTGGCATATTTTGATGGTTTGGATGCATATAAGTTAGAAATTTTCATGAAAATAATGTTTAGGTTGCGTTGGTACATTCATGCAGGCTGAACGTTGTATAAACCACTCTATAGAGTATGTCTCCATCACATTTAGGGATGAATTTTCTCAAGGGAAAAATATTGTATCACCTCTTACGCGACTCAGAAAATGCCCTATAATATAATTCTTGAATATTTTAAAAATCCGTGTGTTATCTCGCGAATCCAACTTCATATTCTTATTCAGGAAGAAAAATTATTTAGGACAACGGTCACCTATAATGTATAGATTAGTCATGTTAGAAAATAACCTTTTTGATGAAATTGCTCAAACCAGTAGGGTTTGCGATAAGTCCGTGCCGCAAATTTGTCGCGCCATAGGTCAAAATTTCTGAATTTTTTTTTAGTTTAGGGCAATTGGGTGATAATCCAATGCCCATATAGATGAGATTCACTCATTATTTAGCCATTTAAAGCCTAAATCAAACAAAAACTGTCTCAAAATCCTCTCTAGTCTTTACCAAATTCTTCATCCAATTTCAAGGCTCTCTAGAATCTTCTTTGGATTTTAAGAGCACAAGTGAAGCCCAAGATTTTTCCTCAAGTTTTCTCCGAAAAATTCCAAGGCTTAAAGTAGGTGGGTTTGATTCTTTGTTTTCATTCAACCAAGAAATCATATTCGAAAACTAAATTTTAAATTGCGAATTTTCAATCATTGATATATGGGTAACTGCATATTAATTGATATTTACTTAAATTATGGTTATTCATGTTTTCTTTTGATTAATTAGAAATATTTATCAATGTTTTACATGATTTGATTCAAATATTATGATTTGCATGATTTAACCTAATCTACAGTTTCAAACTTGAAACTCTTATATGCATTAATATTATTTTGATTCTTTATTGTTTAATTTATTATTTTAAGCTTGCTTATGATTCAAATACATGATTTTAAGGTTATTTAAAAAACAACAAATATGAATAAAGTTGATTTATGAATTCTGTATATTGAACTTTATGGCATGAACTTTAGTATATGCTTTTGAATGTGGACAAGAACTATAAGTTTGAATTGATATTGAGTGACTCAAGACCCACTCTGAATCATTACGAATCTTTGTTATGGAGTTATTCTTAAGTACAAGTTAAATATGTTATGACAAGCTAAGACCTTCGGCATTAAATTTAATAATGGTTTTGTGTTCTCTGTTTTAAAGGATTTTGACTTAGCGCCAAATTAGTTTGGAGTGAGGCTCGACCTAAGGGATCTTATATACAGTTTCTAATCTTATAAATACTTACCGCCAAAGGATATTTTTTTTATGCCATTTTTAGGCCTTAAGATAGTGGATCCATCTAGTATTTCAGTTTCCAAAGTTTACCTTGGCAAGTAGGCTCACTCTTTGGCCGTTGTTGAGTATAACATCGGTATTCAATATTATAGCGTCATATTGTTTTGTCGGTTATGGTCTTATTCCCATACCTATTTTCTTATGTGCTTCCTTTGCATTACAACAACATTATTTTACTCTCTATTTTGAAATTGATTATATTGTTAAGGCTTCAAATTGGGCATATTTAGTGCGTATTCTGTCATTGTATTTACTTGTTATATTGCATACTTGCATACTTAGTTCATCCCCAAATACTAACCACATTATGCCTACATGATTATAAGCATGTAGGGACAGGTGATCTACCATGTCCTTCTCCTCGCTGCTAGTTTGATCGTGAATACTTTGAGCTTTTGGTAAGTTCCCATCCACCGAGAACAGAGCCCTTATCTTCTAGCTTTACTTTTGATATTTCAGACAGATCGTGTCTTTTCTTCTATGACTTTGTATTGAGGGATCTAGACTTATACTTTTTGCTTTGTTTATTATCTTTTATTTAGAAGTGTGTTTGGACTACTACTTCAATTTGATTATTTCTTGAACTATTAAGTTGAGCTTCTACTTTTAGCTATGACTTGTTTCTTAGTCCCATTCTCCATTTCATATTGTCATTCGTCTATTATTCATTACTTCAATTTATGAAATGCATGAATGATCTAAGAGGCTTGTTTGGGGACCTTCGGGTTCTCATTCACCATGTCACGTGTAGGCCCTTGGTTCGAGTTATGACAGAAATAATACAAAACTCCAGCAGAAGTTGATCAAAAATGTAACACTCAAAATGGTTTACCATCAACACTAGGACAGCTAAATCCCCATAGATTTCACTAAAATTATGCAATTGTTCGCCAATATTGCAAACACCATGATTACATATTGCTAGTGAAACACAAGATAATTTTAGTTGATTCTCACTATATGATCTCAAATACAACATTAGTTTCAGAATAAAGTTTGTAAATAATTAATTCAATTTTAGGATACTTATTTCTAATGCAGTCAGACAAGGTTTACCAAAGTTAAAAAATACAAGTCACTCAACTCCATAGGACAGTTAAATCTTGAAAGATGGAATAAGAGAAAGATAATGCATAGACCAATGATTAATACATCTTTAACCTTCAACATGAAACATGAAACGTGATGTGCTATCAAAATACAACACATTTGATGCCTAAAACATAAATTTTTTTGTTCTCAATGCAACTTTTGTGGTTCTTATATGTTTTTGTATTTGTTTTTGTAGGAAAGTATGATTAGCATTTTTGGGAAAGTTGAAGACTTTTTCTGATTTTTGAGGACATTATGAGACCGTTTACGAGTCGTAGAGCCTTCTACGAGTCGTAAAGGTATTGTCATGAAGATTTCTAGTGTTGGATGAAATTCGAAAGTTCAACTATACGAGATCCCTGTATGAGTCGTATAGAGGGGTTTCATGAAGATTTCCAGAGATGGACCAGAAGATGCATGTGAAGTCTACAAGAAGAAAGTTCGAGTCGTAGATCAGACTACAACTTGTAGAGTGGATCAATAGCAGTGAAGTCCAAGATTCAAAAAGCTGATTACAAAAGCCCGATTATGACTCGTAAACCTAGTTACGAGTTGTAACTGTGAGCTGTAGAAGATGTCGATTACTTTTTGTAATATTTTTTGTACCTTGTTTGTACATACTATAAATAGTATAATTAGGTTATTTTTAGTAAGAAGTACAATAGAATAGAATAGAGAACGTCATTAAAGCACTTTTTAGGGTTTTATACTTGGAGACTAAATATTGTAGAAGAGAATACCCTTGTGGATTCATTGTATCTTTCAACCTTGTGATTCTCAATACAAATTAGGTTTTCTTGTTCTTCAATCTATTTGGGTAAGAGATTAATTAGGTTTTCTCAATTCATAGTTTCTTTATCTACCTTTAGCATGAGTAGCTAAACCCACAACTTGGGGTTGTGGGAACCATGAAGATCGAATCAAATAAATTTGGATTATTTGCAATTCTCTTCATTTTGCATGTTTATAGTGGTGGCCAACATTAGAACTTTTCTAGTGTTACCTTCCTGATCCAGGTGGTAATAAATAGGAAAAGAAATTGGTTAACAGGATTCGATGATGTGTTCTAATCTAACCAACCGAACTAGACCAAGGGGAAGTTGACTGGGACTATGGGTAATGGTTAGTATAGCACATTATGGAGATGGGCCAAGTCCCATAGTGAAATTTGACCTTCACCTTTAACCAAGGGGTTAGAACAACTTAAATTACTATCCTGCATGCGATATTCTAGTTGAGAATTATGATATCCGGGGATGTTGAGTTAGTGAATCATGGGGAGCACAATACTCAAGTTTCTCTCCATTATTGATTGCCTTCCATTTTAGTTTGTTTAGTTTAATTTAAAATCAGTCATTGCAACCCCTCCCCTTTTTGAGAAATTGAGTTAGCTAATTCTTGAATTGTTTATTGGTGAATCGATTTGGAAAGTCTTCGTATTCTCTGTGGGATTTGACCCTAACCTTGGTTAAGTTTATTACTTTTATGACGATTTCTTTTTCCTCAAAACATAGATGAAACTTAAGCGTGATAAAATAATATGGCGCCATTGTCGGGGAATACGATGAGACTTTGATTGAATTCACTAGTAGTATAATTTGAGTGTTAATTTCTTAGTTCCCTTTTATTTTACTCTGTTCCCTTTTATTTTACTCTTGTTTTTGTTTTTGTTCTGTTTCTTTGCAGGGTATACTAGGTATTGTGTTCCCAACACAAAGAGTCAAGGCAATCCCTTATCTCTAATTGATTTAGAGATCCAATGAATTTCAAGAAGAATGGATCATGCAAATGCCAATATAGTAGTTAATAAAGTTGTGAATCGGAATGTTGATGTTGATGATAGAGATGTAAACCCACCCCCTTTGGCGAATGTTCCACGGCCTGGAGATTTTAATGGCAATGCTTTTTGATGGAATCAATATAGATTAAACCCTATGGCTATGGATGTTATTGGGGTTATTATGGTGCCACCATTACCGACCGACACAAAGTTCACTGTTTCCAGTGGGTTAATCTAAATGCTTCAAAATCGTAGGTTATTTGCTGGTCTACCATCAGAGGATCCACATAGCCATTTGCATAATGTCGCATTTGTTTGAAGGAGTGTGATGGGAACACATAATCTGTCTATAAATGTTGTGGGACTTCGTGTCTTCCCATTATCTCTTACAGGCAATGTTGTGTTATGGCTATCTGAGCTCCCACAAAGTTCGATCACTAGTTGGGTGGATTTGCAAAAAGCCTTTTTGGAAAGGTACTTCCCGAGGTCAAACAAGCTCATGTTAAAAGATCAAATCAACAATTTTGAGCAACTTCCAGGTGATTCAATTAGTACTATATGGGAGAGGTTTACTAAGTGTTTGAGAAGCATCCCTGACTACAAGATCGTCGATGACGCTTTAGTAGAGATCTTTTCTCATGCCCCGGATGAGAATAGCCAAGATTGTATTGATACTATAATAGGGGGCATGTTTTTAGATCAACCTTTCACTAGAATTGCAGAACGGATGGAACAAGTGGTCAAAACTAATCGTGCATAGAGTCAACGGGAGAGAGCTCCTACAAGGAGTTCATGTTTTGTTAATGTTTGATAGGGCAAGCTAAAATCGATGAGAAGATTATGCAAAAACTTGCAGAACTCTGCAAAAGCATGGATATGGTGATTAAGCTGAATCAAAAAAGAGTAAATGCGGTAGTCCACCAACCTCCACGTGTACCAGCGTACGATGAGCCTAATTATGATTAGGATGCTTGCGTTCTGAGTGATCAAGTAGTGGGATACTGGACCAATGCCCAAGGCTCTAATTCAGACTATAGGCACAAAGGTCAAGGGAACCAAGGTCGAAACTACAATAAAGAAGGAGCTTTTAGCGATAACTGAGATGGTTATTATGAGAGGAGCAGGGGTCATAAAGCTGATTGGGGCAGAAGAGATGGTTTTAGGAATGATCCATACGTGCCACCACATATCCGAGACGCCGGTACAAGTAAATCTAGAATTGAAGAGATGTTTGACTGTTTGTTAAAGAAGGTCAAGGCCTAAGATGAAACTCTAAGGGGAATGAAGTCTGATATTTTAAACATTAATCAAAAGATAGAGTCTAATTCTGTGGCCATCAAACAACTTGAGCAACAATTAGGTCAAGTTTATACTCAGTTGAATCAATGTCATAATTGTATATTGCCTAGCAACACAGTTCAAAATCCAAAGAATGAAAGGCAATGTATGGCGGTTATGATCAGAGGTGGCAAAAGTACCATTGATCCTCCTATGCTGATTACGGAAAAAGATCTTTATGACAAGGGAGTTGTCGATAAAGGTGTTGTTGAAGGATAAGATTATGTCAAGGATGGGTAGGTGAAGCAGTTGAAGAGTTAAAGAAGTATAAAACCGTCCGAAGGCCTCCTCCTCATTTCCCTCAAAGACTCAAAAAGTGGGAGGAGGAAAGAAAGTTCAAACACTTCCTCTCTATGCAAACAACTATCCATAAACATCCCTTTGATTGAAGCTTTAGAGAAAATGTCGGGTCAATCAAAGTATATGAAAGACTTGGTTACTAAGAAGAGGACTATGAGTTAAGAGCTTTCTAAAGAAATTCAACATTGTAGTGCCATCACTACTAAGTTATTGGATCAAAAACGTGAAGAGCAGTTACTTTCACTATATCATACACTATAGTAAATGGAGAGTTTGCAAGAACACTTTATAATTTGGGAGCTACTATCAATTTGTTGCTGATGTGTTCTTAATATACAACACACTTGGTGCCTAAAACAAGGGAGTTTGTGTGTTCTCAATGCCACTTTTTATCGTTTTATGTGTTTTGTGTTTAGTTTTGCAGAAAATATAGGTTTGCATTATTTTGGAAAAAAATTAGCAAATTTTGTTGAATTTAAGGACCTACGAGACCCCCTACTATTGTAGGGGGTGACTATAGTGATTAAGAGCTTCAAAAATCAAATCTATGAAATTGAAGTTCATCCATATGAGCCCAAGTTACGGGCTATAGTCCTCACTATGACTCGTAGAAGAGGACATCGTAGTGATTAATGGTGTTGATTAAAATTTGACCAAGAACTGTAAGCATGGACTATGAGAAGGCACTACGAGTCGTGGACTAGAGAACAACTCGTAGTTTGGATTATAAGTGTTGTCCACTAGATTTTCTAATTTATTTAATGACCTTTTTGTAAATAGTATAAATAGTATAAGTTAGGGTTTTTAGAGGAGGAGAATCAGATTACACATAACATAGAATATTTTGAAGAGAGAATCTTTAGGGTTTAAAGTAGAAAACTATGGTTTTATCTTGAAAACTCAGTTTGAGAATTAGAATCACTTGTAATTCAACTTCATCTTCCAAGCTTGTGAATCCAAACTCAAGGTAGTTTATTATTCTTTATTTTTTAGGGTAATTTCTCAACTTTGTTTATTTCATTCATTGTTTGTGTTGTTACCCATGTTATGACTAGCTAAGCCCCCATAACTTGGGTATTGTGGAAACCATGAGTAGCTAGCTTAATAACCTGGATTATTTGCACCTCTTAAGTTGGGTATTTGCATGTATTGTCCATTTTTCTTCATTTTGTTTGTTATTTAATAGTGGCCATCATTAAACCCTGCTTAGTGTTATGAGCCCGATCAAGGTAGTGATGAATCGGAAAAAGAAATGGGTGACAAAATTTGATTGATGTGTTCTCGTCTAATCAACCAAACCCAACCAAGGAGAAGTTGACTGGGACAATAGGTAACGGTTAGTTGGCACACTATGGTCGCCAACAAGAACCTTAGTAAAATTCGACCTACATATTTGCCCAAGGGTTGGAAGAACCTAAGTTACAGTTCTGCATGGAATGTCCCAATTTAGGTTGTGGTATCTAGAGTACTTAAGTTAGTGAATCATGGGGAACACAATTACCCAGATTGCTATCCAATTTGGTTGTCTCTTTGTTTTGTTTGTGACTCAATGTGGCAAAACCCTGTATTCCCTTAGGATTCAACCCTAACCCATGGTTAGGTTTTATATTTGACAGTGATCACTTTATCCTCAAAGTGAGAGGTACTGTTTGAGCGTGATCAAAACTAATCGAGCTGTTGCCGGGGAATACGACGAGGTTTTGACTTGATTTCACTAGTAATTAATTCAAGTGTTGATTTCCTAGTTCTCTTGTATTTTCCTCTTATTTTTTTTGTTATTTAGTTGTTTTTGCAGGGTATACTAGGTATATGCCCAACACAAGGAGCCAAGGCAGGCCCTTAGCTCCAATTAATCTTGAGATCCATCGTGTTGCAAAGAGAATGACCTAAGAAAACATGGATGTTGCGGTTGATGAAGCCATTGATAGACATGATGATGTAGGTAGAGGGGAGAATCCATGACCAAGGGAAATAGGCCACACCATAGGAGTTTCAATGAGTATGCATATGGTTGGAATCAATATCGGTTGAACCCTCTGGCCATGGATGTTACATTTTCTATAGTGTTGCCAACACTACTGGCAGACACTAAGTTTACAGTTTCGAGTGGATTACTCCAAATGCTTCAGAACCATGGTTTGTTTGAAGGGTTACCTACTGAGGATCCTCACAATAATCTTCATAATGTTACATTTGTGTATAAAAGTGTGATGGGCACACAAAATCTCTCTATGGATGCTTTTAGGTTACCAGTGTTGCCTTAATCGCTTATAGAAAATACAACAATATGGTTTTCAGAACTCTCACAGATTTTAATCTCCAGTTGGGAAGAATTACAAAGCGCCTTCTTAGAGCGATATTTTCCAAGGTCCAAAAAGCTAAAGCTAAAGGTCCAAATCAACAACTTTGAGCTACTGCTGGGTGATTCCATTAGTACAACATGGAAGAGGTTCACTAAGTGTTTGAGAATGGTTCCGAACCATAAGATTTTGGATGATTCCTTAGTGAAAAGTTTCTATCGGGCACTTGATGAGAATAGTCAAGCTTGTGCAGAAAATCATGGGAGGCATGTTCTAAGATCAACCGTTCACAAGGATAGCGGAAAGGAAGGAGTAAGTTGTGAAGATCAATAGAGCATGGGGCGAAAGGGGGAGAGCTACTACAAGAAGCTCTTGTGCGGTGAGCATTAGTTCAGATCAAGATGAAATCATGCATCAACTTGCTCAACTCCGGACTAGTGTGGACTTAGTGGTGAAAAAAACTCAACAAAGTGTTCATGCTGTAGTCTATCAACCCCCAAGAGTACCCATGTATGGTGAGTCATATTATGATGAAGATGCTTGCTTTGTCAGATATCGAGCGGTGGGTTTTCGGAAAAATGCCCAAGGGTCCAATCCCAACTATTGGCGTAAAGGTACCAAAAATCAAGTTCGAAACTACAATTGAGAGGGTGCATATAGAGATATCTATGGTGGTTATTTTGAGAGAGATAGGGTGCCCCGAGACTGAATGGGGGCGAAGAGATGGGTATAGAAATGGTCCTTATGTGCCTCCTAATAATCCCGAAGCCGGTTCTAGCAATTCAAGCATAGAGGAAATGTTTTACATGTTGATAAAGAGAGACAATCACAAAGATGAGACTTTGAAGGGAATGAAATTAGATATCTCAAGTATCAACCAAAAGATCGAGTCTCACTCGGTGGAAATTAAGAAATTGGAAAAATAATTTGGTCAAGTGTCCTTCCAATTGACCTAATGCCAGAAGTGTACTTTTCCAAGAGATACAGTAGAAAATTCGAAGAATGAGGGACACTGCATGGAGGTTATGACAAGAAGTAGGAAGAGTACCACTGACCCCCCAATGTCGGTGGTTGTGAATGACGATTCTGAGAATGATGTAGATGACAAGGTATAAGTTGAGGAAAAAGGCTTGGCCAACAATTGGATGAGAAGCGAAGAGGTAAAGGAACAAGAAAAGGCCAAGACTATCCCAAGACCTCCCCCTCCTTTTTGCCAAAGGCTCAAGAAAAAGGAGGAGGATGGTAAATTCAAACACTTCCTCTCCATGTTGAAGCAATTGTCCATTAACATTCCTTTTCTTGAGGCATTGGAGAAAATGCCCGGGTATGCAAAGTACATGAAGGATTTGGTGATGAAAAAGCACATAGTCATCCAAAAGCTTTTGCAAGAGCTTCAACAGTGTAGTGCTATCATGACCAAATGCTTTATCCAAAAGACGAAAGATCCAGATGCAGTTACCATTCCTTGTACCATTGGCGATGTTAAGTTTGCAAGAGCGTTGTGTGAATTGGGAGTGAGAATAAATTTGATGCCTTTTGCCATATTTTAAAAGCTTGGTTTTGTTTCACCTACTCTGACAAGAATGATCTTATTGATGGTGGATAGGACAATCAAGAAGCCAGAGGGAATACTTTATAATGAGTTAGTCAAAGCGG
This sequence comes from Solanum medicagineum, assembly GCA_026153255.1. Taxonomy (NCBI): domain Eukaryota; kingdom Viridiplantae; phylum Streptophyta; class Magnoliopsida; order Solanales; family Solanaceae; genus Solanum; species Solanum medicagineum. Next base: position 22,897 of record JAPFFP010050787.1, read on the forward strand.
ATAAATTCATTTTTCGGCGGATTTTGTGATTCTTGATTGTGAGGTTGATTTTGAGGTCCCTATTATTTTTGGAAGGCCATTCTTGGCCACTGGGAGAGCCTTTGGTGGGCATGGATTCTGGTCAACTTAGGTTCAGGATTAATGATGCAGAGGTGGTTTTTAATATCCGACAATCTATGAAGCACCCCAATGAATTCAAAAGCGAAGTGTGGGCTATTGAGGAATTTTGATGACTCAAGATGACTGAGTCGTGCCACGACATTAAACAAGGCGCTTCTTGTGAGGCAACCCAAGTACTTTTCATGTTTTTGGCTTATTTTGAGTTTGTTTTGATTATGCGAATTTCTAGGTAGTAGATTAACTTTGGTTTATTTTGAAGACATTGAATCAGTTGTATTTCTGGATAATGGTAAAATTTGAGATGAAGGTTTGCAAGTATTGAACAAGTTTAGAAAATTTGCTAAAAAAGGGCAGCAAAAGCAACCTCTACAACCAGGCCTTTGAGCCGTAGTTCGCACTATGACTTGTAGTCATGCCTAGTAGAGGATAACAATGATGATTGAAGTTGGCACTTATACTACGAGCCAACTTTACGACACATAGTCCCAATTATGAGTCTTACATTGGGTTCATAGTGCCCAGGTATGTTTTTCTGAGATCTTTCTAAGTTTTAAGTGGTCTACGAGACCAAGACCTATGGGACGTAATTAGGCCTAAGACCCATAGTTGGAGTCTATAAAAGACCCATAGTTGGGGTCTTATAGACTCGACTCCGGGACTTTTAAAAGTCATCCTGGTGGGGCAATTAAAAGGACAAAATTCATTTTTGACCCTTAAATCTCCTAAATTAAGCCCTAATACTCCCATAATCATTCCCAAATACTTTCTCCACTATTCCATTCACTTTCCCAACCAAATTCTTCTATGGCCACGTCACTTTTCTGGTGAACTATTCTAGCGGCAAGGGTTTCGATTCCCTTTTTCTCTCATATTTGTTCATCTTTCATCTTTGTCCCCTGAGGTATGTTTTTTGGTTGAACTTCATACATAAAATATAATATGTTTTTTACTTCTTGAATGATTGTGTGATTGAAATTAGTATTGAGAGTATTCATTGGGAGACTTTATGCATTTTGAAGAGATTTGGGGTATTTGCTGATTAGAATTCCTTGAATTTAACCATAGTTGTAAAATTACTCTTATTTCTTGGTGGTGATGATCATGCTTTATGATGAATTGTTGTCTACATGTTTGAAGAGCGAGTGTGATGGTTAATTGACTATGTCATAGCGGTATGACATTGTGTCTTGCGTATGCTTATCATGTTGAAAATGGTGGTTTGAGTGATTCTTTATGTGCTTGTAGATTCAATTCCATGAACATTCATGTTTGTATTCAAGTGATTTTGTTGTTTGTTCTTGGATTGACAATTTTAGGATTCTCGAATGTGTTGAGGAGTTGATGTTTGACTATTTGTTATTGGAAAGAATTTTGGTTTGGTTTTTGATTGGAATATCATGTTAAGGTGATGGATATATTTTTATGCTTAATATATTGTTGAAATCTTTCTTCGATGCTCTTTAGATTTATGCTTGAATGAATTTTATAGTTCGTTTGGTTAAGTTACAGGTGCCTCAGGTACATGATATTCCCTGCTACGAGGTCCTCCTACGACACATAGAAGGACCTAGGGGCCGTAGTTTACCCTCTTAGGGAATAAAAATGAACCAAGGTTCCTTAACACTTACCATACAAGACCCACCTACGAGTAGTAGTGTCCATTCAAAACCGTAGTGGGGTCTCGTGAATTTGCCTTGTGATTTATTTTGGTTACTGAAAATTGGTTAACATTGGGTTTGTTGCATATAGGGTGAAAGTACATTTTATGAAGAGTATATAGGTTCAAGACTAAGCCAACAGATTTTCCTGAGAAATGCCTCAGGTACAATCTCTACAACAAGGCTTACGAGTTTTATAGCACTTTACGAGTCATAGCCCTGTCTCATAGAGTATTAAAGTGCCCAGGATAAGTGTACGCTCCACCGATGAGCCTATTTTACAACTCGTAGATCAAACTACGAGTCATGAATGGTGTTCGTGGAATCCAGGTATGTTTCTGAATTTTTCTATATGTTGAGTGGTCTACGAGACTAAGACTTACGAGTCGTAGACCAAGGTTTCATAAACCTTGATCGGATAATTTTAAACATTATCCAATAAGGTATAAAAGGGGGTGTCAAAATGTTTTGACCCCAATTTTACCCTAATTTACCATAATTTCCCCAATTTCTTCCTGTCTATTATTTCCAATTATTTTTCCGACATCCCCACCCATTTTCCGGTGAATTTTCTGGTATCTAGAGTTTTCTTAGCTACTTACTCTCTCTTATCTTCTTCAAATCTATCACAACTTGTGGTAAGTTCTCTTGATTTATTTTTAAACTCTAAAGTTGCTTTTGTGTTTGATTGTTTGAGATGATAATTGCGATGGGTTTGAATTTGTATGCATGAAATTGTTGGTATATGTAATGTGTGAATGAGAGATTAGGGTTGTCATCAATTGAATCGATTTTTTAGGCCCTAAATTAAATGTTATAGCTTTGATATTATCGAATGAGTGCCTATTTATGATGTTTCTTATTTGATTAAATGGTTACAAATCGTTCATGAATGTAAATGATTATCGAAACATATGAGTATGAAAATGTTTTGGCCAAATTTATTTCGTCAGAATTATAGGGTGTTTGTTTGAAAGAATTAGGGAAGGTTGAAATGATAGGGTATCATTGCTAAATCCTTTTCAATGGGGTGAAATTTTGCATTAATCATGATCGGGGTATGGGTTATTATGTGCTTAACGTATGCATGCAATTATGCTTGCTTCAATACTAGTGGGTTTAGGATGAAAATATTTTTGGGGTCCGTGTGATAAATTTGGTTAGGTTAGGTACCTGAAAATTCTTGTTAACGAAAGCCTTTTATGACTCATAGATGAGTCTACAAGTTATAATTGCCCTTCATGGAAAGTTCCAGTGACTTGATTTTCTGAATATTCATCAGACGAGACCTTCTATGAGTCATAGATCCCTTAAAGAGTTGTAGTTAGGTATTATAGACCCTTGCCTATTTTGAAAATTACTCTGTGGAACTTTATGAGAAATCAGTTTAAGACTTGTAAACCAAGTTATGAGTCATACCTGGGTCTCGTATAGTTTTCCAGTGTTCAATATTGTTTTGTATCTCTGATTTACAAGACCACTATATGACTCATAGTTCTAACTGCGACTCATAACTGGCTCTCATATTACCCTTCTGCAACTGATCCAATTCAGTTTTTGTTTTTTGTTTCTTGTTTGTTGGGTATAATCATATTATGCTGAATTTATAGGAATTATATCCTCGAAAGAAAATTGTTCTAAAATTGAGGCATTTAGGAGGAATCTCATCGATAAGCCAACTGATAATGAGCGAACCCCTAAGCCGAGTGGGTCACTTCCATGATGCTTCATCAGACTGTGAGGTTGCGGTACCACTGACTAGGGTAGCAGCTGTCAAAGCTGCACAGACTCAGGCTCAGAGAGATAGTCCTTCCCAGTCTGATGAGGAAGGCACTGAGAGGATGAGGAGTAGCATGACCCAAATGACTAGGCCCACAACTGAGCAGAGTTAAGAGAATGGCTCCCTGGATAAAGGAGATGTCAAATCCTCGGTCGCACCATCACCTTTTTCAGCAACGGATGCTAGTACTCACTGGTGCTGCGTCAAGAGGATGAAGGCCATATTTTTGGAGCACATGCAACCCAAAGATTGGGGCAAACCCACCTGTTAGATATATGAGGAGCCCTAGGTTATTGAAGATCGAATGAGCCGTGTCCTAGGATTGAAGGACACAATGACACGATATGGGATCAAGTGATTGACTAATAAGCTTGAATGATATGCACTAGTATTCTTCGTGATCTTCCCAATAAAAGGATACCTCTCACATAACCGAGATTGACAGAGGTAATAGTAAGAGGACGACAGGTCAAAATTTCGGAGGAGGCAATTAGTCGTTTACATTTTGGTCCCGAGTACTGAGCCCCAACATTGACAACTGATTTTGACTATCGATTGAGGAAGGCTAGAATCGCATTGAATTTAAAAGATCCAGTATAGAGGATCGAGTTGATGAGATGGGTGGCCGGTCATATTGTTGAGAGGGGTCCAGTGCCTGATTGGGTCACCCCCACATGGAGGCTATTGTTAAAGGCTCCCTCTTTCCGCACCAAAATTTTGTTGGTGTTTGTTAGATCTTGTGTCCACACTTGCACCAGAGCGAGGAGTATTGGTTGGCTACGACATAGATTGGGCCCGACTCATAGCAGAGCAGATTCATGAGTCGGCGCTCAAGCGGGCCTAAGTGTTCCCAACCCTTGAAAATACCTATACTTAGAATTATTTCACCCTCATATCATCCTCAAAATTCCCAATACTCACTCAAACACTTAGACTTATATTTCTCTCAAGATTCAAGTCCCAAAGCCCTCATCCGGATCTAAGGAATTCCTTCAAGCTTCTAGTTTCCATTAAAGTATTCTTCAAGAAATTCTTCAAGGTCAAGGTATGTGGCATTTAACTATTGTGTCCTTGCACCCATGGTGCCTAAGCCTCCTCTTTACTTATTGCATGATTAAATGTTGATTTACTTATGGGTCTTGATTATTATAAATTTCACTGCATAGTGATTTTGGGGTTTATGAAATTATGATTCTTTTAGGATGTTTTGAGCAATGAATCTTGTATCTAATGTAAGATTTGAGGAGTGGTTTTGATTTGTATTACTTGAGGGAGTTGCAAGGTATTAATTGATGGTTTTACAATGATTTTGTTGCATGATTTCACTCTTGAATTGCATGATTTTACACAGCACCACAAACCCTTCAAGTGTCTGATAAAATGTCTTTTAGAGAATTCTTTAAGTTGTGATGTTCTATTGGTTAGGTTATGATTCAAGTGACCCTATGATGATTATGAGCTTTCTAAAGATGTCTTTATGTCATGAAAATGTTGATGATGTTGTAGGGCCGAATTAAGTGCTTTTTTCTAAGATCATACCTCTTGTGAGCCTTTGATGTTTGACGATAATGAAAGGATAATGTTGATGATCATCTATTCTTATGATTGGAGTTAAGCTCACCATATGAGGTCAATGTTGTTAAAAGCTACTTGTGCCATGTCTCTATGTTTATTTCAAGTTATTGAAGTATGCCATGCTATATATATTCCATGGGATTAAACTTAGCACCGAGTGGACTAGAGGTGAGTCCCTAAGTCCTAGAACTATGTGCCACCGTAGGTAAAGGGATTAGATGTGAGTCTCCAAATCTCTAAGATATGAGTACCCTAAATATGAGGGATCAAGGAGAGTACCCAAGTCCGGGCTTAAGGCGAGTACCCGGTTCACAGAAGGCATTAGGAGGTTTACCTTGGCAAGTAACTTCCCCCTTTATTCCGGTGTAGGGTTGACATCGGGATTCCAGGTTGTAGCTGGCTTGGTCTTATGTTATGTTGGTTGAGGTCTCTACCCACACTTATGTATTATGATCTATATGAGTCGAATGAGTTGTAAGCGTGTTTTACTTCACCCATCATTCATACATATTATATTGGTATTATGCTATTCATTGCTTATTATTATTATCATCATCATCATCATTATTATTATTATTATTATTATTATTATTATTATTATTATTATTATTATTATTATTATTATTATTATTATGCATCTTGATTATGATGCATATCTCTTGTTACATTGCATCCCACATACTTAATACATTCAAATGTACTAACGCATACTCTATGCCTACATGGTGTTACCATGTAGGAATCAGAGCTCCTATTGATTCTTCTTGTGGCTAGACGGATTGTTCAACTTATCCTTCAGTGAGTCCTCCATTCCGGAGATAATGATTATTCTCTTATGATATGTATTAAGACTCTTTTTCGGTTATTGTATACTTATGACCATGAGGATGAACCAGGTTGTTTTTTCTTGGCTCCCGCTATGTATCCATGATTAGAGGTGTTAGACAAGCTATATATTATGTATGAGCTTTGACTCATCTATTTTATTTAAGTATCAAACTCTCTCTCTCTCTCTTCCATAGTCCCAATTCCCCTTATTCATGTTTCTTATGTTTTCTTATTGCTTCTACAACCAAGGATGTGTAATGAAATGCTATGAGGCTTGTTTGGGATTCCTTCAGGTTCCCCATTCGCCGGTCACGTCTAGACCCTAGGCTTGGGTCGTGACACAATAAATACTTAGTAATACCTTCAAGAAATATACATCAAAACCCTTCATTAAATCTCACAATAGACCTTTGATTCATAGCTCAAAACATGCTAAAATAATCACAATTTCATGAAACCCCAACATAGTGTGCTATGAAATTCATAATTAGCAAGACCCATGAGTAAATCAACTCTAAATCATGCAATTTTAGGTAAAAGAAAGCTTGGGTATCATGGGTGAAAGGAACCCATCAAAGAAACCCACATACCTTGACTTTGGAGAATCCTTGAAGAGGATTAGAGATGGATACTTGAAGATTGAATGAGAACCTTAAGATCCAGATGAGTTTTGGGACTTGAAATTTCGAGGTGAAATATTTTCTAAGTGTTTAAGAGAGTATTTGGGAATATCTTGAATGATATGAGTGCGAAATAAGGCTTAGGTATTTTCAAGTATGGTGAGGTTTTGGCCCAAGACCCTAAAGTCTTGGACCAACTCAACAAATCTGGGCACTTTTAACACTGAGGTGCTCACTGAGCACGTCGCGCCTGGAGTGAGAAAACCTCACTGTTTTTCGCCACTTTGAAATTTTGAAATTTGCTATGGTTACTCCAAAATAATGGTTAGACCCATTTCCCACTCAATTTTGCTCCTTGAACAAGAATATGTAGTTGGATTTTTGAAATCACGCACAAATTTTGAGATATGTGAAAATTTCAATTCAGGGCACTTCCGAGGCACATTTTCAAGCACTTTTTGGGGTCGTTTCAATATCTCCCCCTTGGGAACATTCCTCCCCGAATGTCAAAGAAATGTATATAATAAGAGTAATTACGAAGAGATCAGGACCAACAAGGATGCGTTAATACACTTAAACACCATTTTCAAAAATCTCAACACAAGTGTAAAAAACACCATGAACTTGGTCAATATAAACATGAATGTATGCAAATGACAAAGGGACTGAAACATAAGATTTGGAACCATAAAAGAAAAGGACTTTGAATTGTCATAACTAGATTGAATAGAGTGAAAGTTGTTCGGATATCGCTTCTCCATGCCCGCTCTAGCTCCCCGAGAGAAACTATCGACTTGATAATTCTTCCAAAGGGCCTTGACGAACACCACATCCTTATTAATCAACTTTTCCCATCTATCCATCAAATATATTCACCAGGATCTTCTTCTAATCCAACTTCTCCACAACATCCATAACCTCAAAAGTTCTATAGCGCTTGAGTCAACGACACATCTTCTCAATATTTATGCATGAAGAGCCGGACGAACCATATCCCTATTCATAGGCAACTCCAATTTGTATGCCACTTTTGCCAATACTCCTCAACACTCCAAAAGGACCCACATATCTCTAGCCTAACTTACCTTTCTTACCAAAAGGAACCACATCCTTCATCAGTGAAACCATCAAATAGATCCAATTACCAACTTTAAATTCAAGGTCTCTCCTCCTCACATTCACATAGGATTTTGACGACTTTGGGTTTTTTCCAACCTTCCTCTAATCATCCTTACCTTTTGAAAAGCCTCCATAACTAGATCCAAACTCATCAAACTTTCTTTACATCAAATCACCCAATCGATGATCTATATCATCTACCATAGAGAGCCTTAAAAGGAGCCATACCAAAAATAAAATGGTATCTATTGTTATATGCAAACTCAATCAATGGAAGATGATCATCCCAACTACCCTTAAGCTCCAATACACAATCCCTAAGCATGTCCTTAAGTTTTTGGATGGTTCATTCGTCTTGGCCATCAGTTTGATGGTGGAAGGT
>JAPFFP010050821.1:0-30964 GCA_026153255.1 Solanum medicagineum
TTCTTGGGATTACCAATATCTTATCAAAATCATATCATAAAACATAATTGGGCTTAATCCACTTCATAATTTCCATAAATTTTCATGAACATAAATGCATATGTTATTAATAATGTGAGAATGGCATGGGTAATTGATATTCAATCTGAATATACAATACAATATGAAATTCAAGTGGAAACATAATTAAATCCACATTTAAAATCATAATATAATCACTCATGTATAAACAAGCCTTGAAAAAGGGACATGCATATTCATAATTTTGTGAACTCTACATAAATCATCATATAGGGCTTAAAATAACTTAAAATCATCAAATATGTACAACCCATACATCAATTTAATTTCATAAAACAAAATAATGAAAACCCACAACTAAAGTAGGCTTAATTTCATAGAAAATTGCTTGAAAATATTTTTGGCCTCCTTGATTGGAAGGAATCAAGGATCAAACCAACATACCTTAGCTAAAGAAGGAATTCCAAGAAGAAATTTGAAGAAGATTAGGCCTTCCCTTGACTACCAAGCTTGATTGGCACTATAGTTCTTGAGAAAAGTTTGAGAGGATTTTCAAATTGAGAGGAATGAATTTGATAATTAGGAATAGGATTAAGGTATTTAGGAATTGTTAAGATATCATAGGATGTCCCAAAAAGTCATTAGAATAAATTAAATTTACGAAAATACCATTAATGAAATGGAGAGAAAAATGACAAAGTGTCACCACACTTGAGGCGTCACAGCTCATGTGGCACTCCACGGTTCATGTGGAGTGCCGTGAACCCACACATAGACAAATATTTGGAAGTTGGAACTTCACTCAACACTTAGAATTTTTTCACACCAAAGTGAGTTCCATGGTGGGGTATACGACCCATGAGTCTCACCATGGTTCGTGGGGCTAGGCATGGCACCAACCTTTGCTATAACTTCCCACGCTAACCTTGAAGGCCCCACAGTTGTCCATATAGCTCTTCACCCTCACCACGGTTCATGTAGTGAGTCGTTGTGCTATACTTGGTTAAAAATAATTTCTCCACACAAAGATTGAAGCACACATAGGATTTCTACATACATAGGACAAAAATGGTCATTTCAGGCCCAAGGCTATCCCCACTTTGTGTAAAGCCACACGGCCCCTATAGGTGCCCTTGTGGCTAACACAGTACAGGAGGTTTTACAAAAAAGGGCATAGCTTCTTACTCTGAACTCTGGAGGTGAAACTAAATGCGTTGGAAAGCTAATTCAAAGGGCTTTAATATGATAGGTTGTGGGTCACCCATTTCATTTTTTTCTGAGAGATATGGCTATTTAAATGTTATCCTTCTATCGATACTTGTGAAAAACTTAGCCAATGGAATTCCTTTGAACTTGGCTCGATGTACAAGACCTGTGATGGCCTTAAAAAACTTAAATGAGCTTGAATTGAGGGCTTGAGAGTGAACATAAATTGAGCTTGGTGGTTCTATGGAAATCCCCCAGTTAGAGTTCAAAGAGAGGGTTAGGAAAGCGTTTGAGCGAGTGAATCAGAAGCTAAGCATTTAGACTAAGAACAACTAGTAATGAAGAAGTTTACACTAATTTGGGGGGTCCTATATAGGGGTTATTGCCCGTGGGGGCTTCCATAAGTTGTCATCTTGGCCCAAAACGTTTTGGAACCAAATTCCTAGCATCTCTAAAGAAATGCAAAAATCGGGTCCTTACAACTCTATTCACTTGGGTCCAGATTTTTCCTTTAAAGAGGAATCTCTAGCAATATTAGACAGGTAGGTTCAGAGATTGAGATCCAAAAATATATCTTCTGTGAAGGTTTACTTGTGGCACCGTTCTGTTGATGAGGCCACTTGGAAGTTGAAGTCTAAGATGCGAACTAGATATCCCAGCCTTTTGGAGACGTTAGATACTCCTGTTTTCCTTATGTCCAAGGAAAAGCATTCTTTTTAATGGTGAATGATGTAATGACCTAGTTGGTCATTTTTGGCTTTATTTGTGAAAATTACTATTTTACCTTCTCATAAGTTTCTTTGGGCCTATTTTGAACTATTTGAATGGTTATAATTGGAATCCTAAGTTTTAAAAGTTGAAAATATGAGTTTTGGTCTTTTTGAAAGATTAAATTGTTGGAAAAGTGAGTTTTGTTTCATTATGATTTTTTTGGTTTTTTTTTTTATGGGGAACAGACCTTTGCCAAAGGGTCCCCACCCCTTTGGACGGTTAGGGGTTGATCCCCACACCCCAAAACTTTATTATAGATAGAGAAAAGGAAAAATACAATGGAGGGGGACATGGACCTAACCTCCGCCTTGAAGGTGGTACATAAATAATTCAACCTGCTACGGTCATACAATTTATTCCCAGTACTAGACAAGGATAGCAAACTCAAAAAAGACCTATAAAGAGGAGTCGTCTCTATATACATTAATACTAAGAAAGCTATAAATGAGGGAGACTCTCCCCTTACATAATAAAGGAAGAAAGGACTAACATACCCCTAAAAGATACACCAGTATAGCGAAAGGACTAGGAGCGGTCCTAGTTGAGAGGAACAGCACGGAGAAACTCTCATGGTGGGTGCTTGATTCTTCTTAATTTCCTTTTTTATGAAAGTAACCACGCAAATTTTATCAAGAGAATAGAAGGTCTTACCCATACTAGGAATGTGTTGGACATCAAAAAATACTTGAGGAGCAGATAAATTATGAATATACTTAACCATGTAATCAGCAACACCATTTGCTTCCCTAAGAGTGTGAATGCAGTTGAATTCTTTCAACTGATCAATGTACTAGGGCAACTTAGTAAGTCCTTGATGAATATGCCAAGGTGAACTAGAGAACTGATTGATCCATTTGTAAACCAACTCTGAATAAACCTCCAATATCAACTTTTTATATCCCAGATGAATACACCAAGCAATACAAAAAACATTATCTTCAACGTCAGCTTTGTTGTTGTATCCATCTCTAATAGGAGTAGCGTAGGCAAATAAAAATTTCCCTAAATTGTTTCTGGTAATAACCCCAGCCCCCATGCTACCATCAATCCAAGTGCTACCACCTGAATTTAGTTTAACCCATTGAATTTAGGTTCACCCTTGCAAGATTAGATTTCTTTCCTTTATACATACCAGCAAGTCTATTTTTCCATAGATTCTAGCATATAAATATAGGGATAGAGTGCAAAACTAATCTGTGAGCTTCATTTTTATGATTACTGTCCCACCATCTCATGATATAACTATGAAGATGGAGGTATTCCTTACTAATGCAACAAAAATCTACAAAATATTTCCACATATTACTAGCAAAGTGCCCAGTCAAGAAGGTATGCTCAATTTTGTCCCATCCAGCCCTATAACAACAACAAGCTGTAGGCTCATGACCAAAGCTGACCATTTTCTCATAAGTTGGAAGCTTCTCTCTCAATGCCCTCCAAAGAACAAAAGAACATTTAAAAGGAATGTTCCTGTGCCATGTATATCTGTTAAGTTTGGTCATGGTTAAGTAATCCCTGATAATGTTCCATGCAGAAGCTGTAGTAAATCTTCCATCAGGATTAAGCTTTCACATAGGTTTATTAGGAACACATTCTTGAATCTGCAATTGAGTATCTAAAATAGCAGCTTCATGTTGTGGAGGAGCCATAGCAGTGACCCTCTCAACATCCCACTGCCCATTATGTATAAATGTCTCCACCTTGGTGTTATTGAATCTGCTACTTACCTCCCTAAAGTGATTAAGAGGTCTAACACCCAACCAGTTGTCCCACCAAAAGGAAGAATTGCCAGAGTTGATTTTCCAGTGAATGTGAGGTTCCATCATGTGCTTGTTGATCATCATATGCTTCCAAATTAGAGAGTCACCAGTGTCAACCTTTTTTGTCACAGGATTAGACCTCTGACAGTATTTAGCCTTGAGAAAATTCCCCCAGAAGGTATTTTTTTTCTAAAAGTCCACCACTATTTAAATTGAAATGATTGGCAAACATCCTCAATCATCCTAAATCCAATACCTCCTTCGTGGTACTTCTTTTATTATCAGCCCAACCCCAAAAGTAATCAATATTAATGCTCTGTATCATCTTCAAAGTAGTGGAAGGATGGGAAATAGCAGATAACAGATGAATAGGAAGAGATTGTAGCACATGCTTGATAAGAATGGCCTTACCCCCAAACTGAGAAGTCTAAACTGCCACCCAACAATTCAAGACGCAACTTTACAGACCATATATGAGAAAAAGATAATTCATTGCCTTCTAATATATATGGGACATCCCAGATAAGTGAAAGAATCAATTTTTTGCGCATAATCAATGATCAGCTTGATTCTAGCAATGGTTCTTCTGAGAGAATTATATGGAATAATGAAGTGGCTTTTCTTTTTGTTGATTTGTTGACCAGAAACCCCTTCATGGGTGGCTAAGACATTCATGATTAGCTAAAGAGATTTTGTTCTTCGTGAAGAGAAAATGATCGTGTCATCTGCAAATCTTAAATGATTAACCTGTGGCCCTTTTCTCCATATAAAACCCATGAAAATCTGGTACTTGATGCAGTCCATTAAGCAATTTGGACAAAACATCTACACCAATAATAAAGAGTGTTGGGGACAAGGGGTCTCCTTATTTGAGACCTCTAGTAGAGTGAAAACACCATGCCTAGAACCATTTACAATGATGGAATGCCAATTATTTGACATAATCCTCCATACCATGCCTATAAAGATCTTACCAAAACCCATCTTTCTCATAACAATAAATGTAAGAACAAGATACTCTCTCATAAGCTTTGGTCATGTCAAGCTTAATAACAATATTACTACCAATGACAGGCTTCTTAATGTGATGAATGATTTCTTGGGTCAACATAATGTTCTCAGAAATACTCGTCCCTTTTACAAATCCGGATTGATTATCAGAGATTATATTAGGGAGGATAGGAGCCAACCTCAGATATAAAAGCTTTGAAATAACTTTATTGATAAAGTTACTCAAACTTATAGGCCTGAATTCAGAGGGCTTGTTGGGGGTGCTAGTCTTAGGTATCAGAACTAGGCAAGCATGTGAGAAGTAGTTGGGCTTGATCTGTCCACAAAATAAGGCTTGAACTACCTCAAGCAGATCCTTATTAAATATAGTCCAACTAGCTTGAAAGAACCTACCGTTCATGCCATTAAGCCTCGACGCAAAATGAGGGCTCATAGAAAACACTACCTCTTTTAGGTCCTCCATGTCATGCATAGCTTTAAGACTCATACTCTGATCACGAATAACTATGTGTTGAACACAATTGAGCACATCTTCATTGATATATTTGTTTTCCCTAGTAAATATACTCTCAAAGTGATAGCAAGCAGCTTCAGCAATCTCTTGATCACCCTGAATCCAGTTACCATCCTCATCTTAGACTTTGTGAATGAACATCCTCCTTCTTTTACCTCCTCAGAAGAGCATGAAATTATCCTGTATTTGCATCCCCCTCCTTTAACTAGTGTAATTGAGTCTTCTGCCAAAGTATAGAGTCCTTAAGTTTAAGGAATCTTATATACTTAACATTTAGGCAATATAGGTGCATTTTCTGCTCCTCAGTGTTGGAAAAGGATCAGCTCATCCTTAGAACATCTTATCTTCTCTTCATATTCTTTCACTTTTGCATGGATGTCCCAAAAGTTGCTCTTGGACCAATTGCTCAAAGTGCTAGACAACTTCCTCATTTTTTGATGAAAGATCCACATAGGGTTCCCACTAAGATATTTCTCCCAGAAGTCTTTAACAACATCAAAAAAATCAGGTTGTTCAGCCCAACAATTCAAGAACTTGAAGTATTTAATAACATTCTATGATCTGTCAGTCATTTCCACCAGTAAAGGGCAATGGTCAGAACCAACAATAGGCAAATAAGTGACAGTGGTTTGTGGCATAGCCTCAAGCCATTTTTCATTTTCCATGGCCGTATCTAACCTTTTCCAAACCATAGATATCACTTCTCTCTTATTTGTCCATGGATATTTTTGTCCCACAAAACCCCAAGTCTATGAGCCCACAACATTCAATAATTGCTAGAAATTCAATGCTTTTGTTCATGTTGTAGGGGATACCCCTTAACTTCTCATCTGTAGCAGTAATAACACTAAAATCACCAGTAGCACACCATGGCATGCCATGATATTTGTTAGATATGATCAACATCATCTCCCAGAGAGATCTTCTCAAAGAATCTCTACATTTGCATAAACAAATGTAGAAATGTATTGGTGGGGAATCTGGATATGTTGAATTTCTCTAGTAACTTCTTGATCATCACTTTCAAGCACCCTACAGTCCACTTCATGGTTCCAAAAAATCCTGATCTTCCCATTATGGTTATACACAGCCTTCTCCATTCCCAGTTGAATTCTACAATTCTGCACCTGAGAATTGTTGGAAAATGGTTCAAGAAAGATGATCATCGATAAATGATGAATAAATTTGAGTGATTGGACCCTTTCCATAGCACCTTGGTTATAAATACCCCTGGAATTCCAAATGATTATACTAATAATTGGGAAGATCTGGAAGTGAACAATCTGGTATTCTGCCCGCCTGAAGTAGCAGGTTGTTTGCATTGGAAGTGTTTCCTTGGTAAGCTGGAGTGATGGTAGCTTCTTGGTGACAAACCTTGTTCCTTGCTTACTTGCTGGATTTCTTCTTGGATGGCACTATCATTGATGGGACTGAAAGGCCTAATAAGGTGCTCACTAGTCTCATCATCAATTTCATTATCATTAACTTGGAGGGTGTCATTGTCAATGTCATCTTTAGAATGAACCACTTCATGCTCATCATTTTCTATGCTGGGAAGCACAGGGTCAGAACTGAAATGACATGGTCCCATTGCAACAATAGTAGGAGGATTGGGGGGTCCTCAGGAGGCTGAGGACTTAATTGAATATTGAGAGGGGTTATTATCCTAGGATTATGCTCGTCCACTAATATGAACTGCTTGCAAGGATTAGTACTGGTCTCCACAACAAATTGACTACCACCTCTAGATTCAGCAGATTTTTTCTTCAACGCAACTCTTTTCTTCTTGCTTAACTTGTTTTTACTTTTGGTACCACTTGAACACGCTACAACACTCATGTCTTTGGTCGTACCACCCATCTATTGACCATGAGTATCAATCACACCTTATTGTTGCACTTGTTGATTTTGAATACCCTACCTTGGTGTAGAAGGCTTAGTCATAGAAGGACCTCTGATCTAGTTTTCTTGAGCAGTATTAGTTGTAGCACAGGTATGAGGTTTCAAATTAGGTTTATTCCCACCATTAGCAATGCCTTCTTGAACATTAGTGGATTCTCCTGCCTCACCAACCTTTCCCCCACAACTAAAACTTCAGCAATAACAGAAGAATTTTAGGAATAGGAATTATCAAATCCAAAACACAATTATGGGGATTGAGGGGTAGGGTGGGGGTTAAATCACAGCATGGTGATCAACATTCTCACTATAGGGAGCACTCAAGTCAATACCTGGGCCTTTATCAACATTTTTTTGTTGAGCTTGATCTTGCTTCCTTCTATTTGATTTATCCTTATGAGTTTGCCATTGTTCTTCATTCTAGGAGGACTTCCCATTGGTCTTCATTTTACCCTCTTGATCGGTGCTTTGATGAGTTTTCCCTTACTTGTCATTCACATCATTCAGATCTTTAGTCGTAGCATCCCTATTTTGTGTAGCACCAGCTTCCTGCTCCTTCCTTCTTTTAGTTTCCTTATCCCTCTTTTTAATCATACAGTTACTAATAGACTGACCCTGATGTTTACACTGCTGGCAATATTCAGGTATGTCTTCATATTGAATAAGTTGCCACTTGCCTACTAAAATATCATTCTCATCTAACCCCAACAAAACATGTTGCGGTCTTTTCTTGGTAATATCCATCTGCACCCTTACCTTAGCAACACGACCTCTAGTTTTCTAAATAGAGGCAGAATCTAAGTACAAGGCCTTCCCAATAGGTACAGGTAAAAAAGAAATAACCTCCATATAGTAGAAGTGCATTGGTAATTCTGGTAAGGTTACCCAAACTGGCATATAAAGGTTTCCTCCTCAAGTTTGAAAGTGGGGGTCCATAGTTGCAACATCATCATATGACCATCAATATATATCATTTGCTCAGTTCACACAGTGATATGATTAGTCTTATTATCCAAGTCAATATATATATGTCTTGAATTAAAGTGGGCTATTTTCACACTACCAGCCAGTTGTGTTTGAGCAACAAAACTCCTTTTTATCATTTCCATTCTAGGCATAGTGTTGGAGAATTTACCAATCAAAGTGAATCTACACCTATCAACAAGTTAACCCAGAAACTCATCTTTGTTGAAAATAATAGCAGTGTGGCCTTGTTTAGTGGATATTTTACAATGGGAAATGACAATGGGTGTCTTGTTTTTTGCTTGGTTCATCCTCAGCCTAGTGGCAAAGGATTGAATGAAAGTGGGTGGTAGGGGCTCATTGGGCTGTTGGTTGTTTTTAGGGATAAGTTGAGCATTGGTGCCAATTTTGTCTTTGTAGGTGACATCTTTAGTGTTGGCAGATAGATGTTCGGGTTTATGGGGTGGGTGAGGATCACAATTGGAGGATATTTTCAATTGGGATTGTTTACATGGTAAATATTGTTGTTGGTGTTTATTCACTTTTCCTCTTAACATCTTCAATCTTCTTTTCACCTTTACTACTCTTAACATGATTCCTAACAACCCTCACGTTGGTAGAGGCCTTATCATCTTTTTTCAAATGGTCATTAGTACCCAAATGATTAAAAGAAATGCTCCTATTAGTGGTCACAGGATTAGTGAACTTACTAGAATTCGAGGAAGTGTCTTTGGGATCCTCTGAGCCTACCAAATGACCCTTAGTCTTGTCTTGGTTCATTCCCTAAGCCTGATTTACCAGTTTCTCCATATTACCATGATCAAGTGGGGTATTCTACTGTCCCAACTCCTCCAAATTATTGATAAGTTGATCATGCTTCTCTCCTTGACCACTATCCTTAGAGGAATTTGCAATAGACTAACACCCCCGATCAAATTCACCTTAGATGGCAGTTAGAAATAGGAAGCCCTAATTTCCAAATTAGTTGAAATTGGCACATTAAATTTTGGGCCTTTTTTCCTTGTAAGATCCCGCATGCTCCCAGGAGTCGAATGGCGTATGGCTTGTCCATCGAATTCCACCAAAGTGCCGTTGCTGGCATAGAAAAATCCCCTGACAATGTTCCTACCTGTGGAATTAGCTCCAAATTCACCTAATGGCACCTTAATATATGTAGAATCCATCCTAGTAGGTCCCAACCTTTGCATCAACTTGGAAGGTGCATAAATCTCAAGACGCATCTCAGGCGACTGAAAAACTCCCTCTCGCAAAATTCGCCTGATCCATACTCGAAATTGGGACAATGGATTGTTCTAAAATTTTAGCCATAGGTAGATCTTGAGCCATAGACTCATTTCCATTCCTTGTGGCCACATGAATTTTGCTAGAATTAACAAGGGAAATATTTGGTTATGCCCTAAACAGTTCTTCTTCTGAAACTACACCAGCGATTGCCTAATTGGTTTGCATAATCTAGAATTGTGGGATAGTTCCATGTGCGTGCTAGTTTGAAGGTAGTACTCCATGTCAAGGCACCCCTGGTGGGCCTAATCCAGTGCGGACTGGCAGTAGAGAATAGCTAGAGAGCATTTTAGAGAGAGAAACTAGAGTGAGAAAAATATTGAAAAATGAGGAAGTGATTTAGCTCGAAACAGATACAGAAAGTTTAGAGGTTGGATTGGGGATCTATAGATTCCATTAGCTCTAAATGTTGAAACTGAACTATAGAAAGTTGTAAAATTGAATTTGGAGTTGAAATGGGGTTTTAGGACCAATGTTGTGCTTTTAGTCATTTTCGGAACCAAAGATTGACTTTGGTCAAAAGTTGGAGTTCGGAAATTCAGATCGAAATTCTGATAGTTTCAATAGTTCTAGATGGTGAAACTACCACTAGAAATGGTCTCATCATAATTTTTAGACTTGTGAGATGCTTTGGATAGTATTGTAATAATACGAGACTTGTGAGACTATTTAGGGATCTAAGTGATAAATTGAGGATATTTTTGATATATCAGAGGCTTATGATACTATCTTGGTGACCTGTGGAGTTCCACTTCTTTGACAGTTGGATTATAGATGATAGGGTAATGATGAGAGACTTGTTGGTTGTATTGTTGTATTTGTTGATATAATTGACTTAGTAGTTATGAGATTATAGCCATGGTATCCAATTAAAATTATATATATTTCTATCACAGCTATAGTTGTGTTGTTACATTGGTATGCATGTATTTTGTACTCCATTGTTGCATTGGTGTGTGGATATCCTAAATTGACTAGTTACATTAGTATGATCATATCCTGTATGGACTAGATGAATTTGTATGCACATAACTTATACTCCATTGTTGCATTGGTATGCACGTATCTTATATTCCACTATTGCATTGGTATGCACATAGCTTCATACTTATGTTGTGGCATTGACATGCACATTTTTCGAAATATACTATGGCCTTGTCATGCATATATTTTATACTATATCTACTACACTTGAGGCCCGCGATAGCTCGAGACTCTTCTTCGTGAGGCTTGCGATGCTTTGAGGTATTTTATCTTAAGGCTTGTGATATCTTGAGATATTTCAGTACATAACCTGATCAACCTTCGGGTTTTGTCTTATAGCTCAACTTGACATATATGTACCCGGCCTAGCGATGGTCATGATTATGTGTACATGGCTCCCGGCACCCTCTAGGATCTATCTTGTAGCTTTGACTCAATAGATGTGTACATCGGCCCCGTGATAGTCAACATTTCACCTCATCGATAACCTGCGATGTCATTGCATTTATGGATAGAACTGCATTGTATCATTGACTTGGTTCATCATCTGTACTCATTATTCTTTGTGATCATATTGTATTGTGTACTAACCCTTTTGATGCAAGTAATAGGACTCTTCATTATTACATAGTATTCCATTTCTCTTACTCGGTTAGTTGAACCTACTGGGTACATTGTGATGTACTCATCCCTACTTTGTTTTGTCCCTACAGATCATGCACAAGGACCAAGGAAGGGTATTTGATTCATTCTACTAAAGTTTTTCTCCAGTCATCTAGATCATCGCGGTGAGGCTCAAACATCGAGACATCGTGGATCGTTGAGACTTCTTTTATTTTCTTTCCTTCTGGACTATGTATCAGGTATACCATCTTTGTATCCCATTTTGAGACATTTGTATTTACTCTTGTTACCACTTTAGACGCTCTTAAACTCATGACTCAAGGTTTTGTGATTATCTATGCCATGTTGTGATCGTTTCAACTTTACTTTATTTTCTATAGTTGCGATCCGATTTTTCTTCTTGACATAAATGAATTAAAAATGTAGAAAATGACCTTCATTATAAACTGTTAGAACCATTTACAAAATCATTTCTGTGGGTCATGGTTCAACCTACAAACCATATTTCAGTCCGTAGAACATCATGACACATTACTCGAGTGTCTGGAATTAGAAACTTCCAACCTATGAACAAGGAGGACGACCCATTAAATCATCTATAGGTCATACGTCCTTGTCATAGATGCATTCCAGACTTAAAAAATTTTGGGTCCTTCAAGTCTCATTTCTACCAATCCTTTGATGAGCCATGGTTCAATATATGGTCCATCCTATTAATCGTATATCAACTTCAAGATATCCTTTAATTTCCCACTTTCACTAGTTCCAATCCACGAAGCTTATCTATGACTCGTAGTCATATCTGAAATGCAACTTGATCATCATTTTTAAAAATCAAACTGATGTATCAGATATTATTCAAAAATTGTTTCATGATTATGCATGCTTGCAACTTATTAAGAGATACACATTTCTGAGAATTTTTGGGGAATACGTCGTATTGAGTGCCTCAAGCTTGAATAGAAGGAAAGAGGTAAGAGTATCCTTTCACCATGTCTGCCTCAACCTCCTAAGTAGCACTTTCAACATGTTGATTTCTCTATAACAAATTGACGGATGCGACCTTTTTATTTCTTAACTTTTTCACTTATAGGTCTAAAATCTCAAATGGTGCTTCTTCATAAGCTAAATTTTCCTTGATAGACACATCATTTAATGTAACAATATAATTCAAATCACCTAACCATTTCCTTAGCATTGATACGTGAAACACTTAATGAACCATAGCTAATTCCACAGGCAAATCTTGCTAATAACCTTCCCAACTCTTTTTACTATCTCATTGGGTGCCACAGACTTAGGACTCAATTTTCCTTTTTTCATAAACACATCACTCTTTTTATTGGGGAAATATTTAAAATGTCCAATCACCTTCATCAAAATCTAGTCCTCTCCTCCTATCATCGGCATGTGACTTTTGGAAACTTTGGGCAACCTTCAACCACTCCCTTATGACTTTCACCTTATCATGGCACCAAGTATAAAATTTGGTCCAATCAAGGACATTTCACCAACCTCAAACCATCCCACCGGTGATCTACGCCAACTACCATACAATGCTTCAAATGATGTCATTTTAATACATGAGTGGAAACTATTGTTATAAGAAAATTCAATAAGAGGTAAGTGATCATCCCAACTTCCTTTGAAATCAAGCACACAAGCCCTCAACATATATTCCAACATTTCTATAGTTATTTCGGCTTGTCCATCCGTTTGAGGATGGAATGAGGTACTTAGATTCACCTTCAAACTAAAGATCTTTTGGAATGACTTTCAAAAATTAGAAGTAAAATGAGCAGCCAATCCAATATAATATACAATGGTACCCTATGCAATCCCACCATTTCTTGGATGTAAACTTTAGCATAGTTTTCAGCACCATAAAAAGGTTTTCACTGGCAAAAAGTGGGCTATTTTTGTCATTCTACCAACAACCACCCATATTGAGTCAAATTGTTACCTAGTCTTTGGTAAACCTGTTATAAAATCTATATTTACTTCCTCCCATTTCCAAGTCAGTATCTCAATATCTTGAGTCAAGCCACTAAGCCTTTGATGTTCCACTTTGACTTGGGGACAATTTGCACATCCCATCACATGCTTTGCTATGTCTTTCTTCATGTCATTCCACTAATATAACTCTCTCAAATCTCTATGCATCTTGGTGGATCTCAGATGAATGGATTATTTGGAATTGTGAGCTTCATCTATTATATTATCCCTTAGGACATTTATACCGGGCATGCACAATTGCCCTTAATAACGTAACGCTCCATCTCCCCCTTGTAAAAAGACTTCTACCTTCTTATCAACCACCAACATCTTTAAATCAGCCAAAGTAGGGTCCATGTCTTGTTCCGTATTAACTTCCTCCATTAAAGATAATTTTGCCTCATTAGGCAACAACACTCCACCATTGCTCAAGCAATCCAACCTCACACCCAAATAAGCTAAATGATGAACTCTTTGACCAACTCCTTCTTCCATTTCACACGTGCAATACTTCCCACAGACATTATACTAAAGGAACCAACCACAAATATTAGCCTCGCTAGGTTGATACATCACATTCATATTGTAATCCCTCAATAGTTCCAACCACCTTTGAAACGACCTCAACAAGTTTTCGAAAATGTACCTCAGAAGTGCTTGAAATCGTAATTCCATATATCTCAAAATTTGTGTGTGATATCAAAATCCGACTTCATATTCTTGTTCAGGGGGCAAAATTGAATGAAAAATGGGTCTAACCCTAATTTTTGAGCAACCATATTAAAATTCAAAAGTCGCAAAACTGCAATTTCCAGTGACGTTCCATGCCCCTGGCGCGACGCACCAAGGGTGCAGTGTAAAAATGTTTCCTAGTTATTTTCTCTCAGTCCAAGACTTTTGGGTCTTGGGCCTAGTGTTCCCATGCATGAAAACACCTATACTTAGCTATATTTCACCTTCATATTACACAAGACATTCCCTAATACTCACTCAAACAATTAGACAAATATTTCTCCCCTAAATTCAAGTCCCAAAACTCATCCGGATATTAAGGTTTTCACTCAGGCTTCAAGTCTCCATTTCCATTCTTCATCAAGAATTCTCCAAAGCTAAGGTATGTAGGTTTCAACATTGGGCCCTTTCACCCATGGTGCTCAAGCTTACTTTTTACCTAAAATACATATTTCTAAGTTGATTTTAGATATGGATTTTCTATTATGAATTTTAGTATGAACTATGTTGGGGTTTTATAAAAGTATGACTGTTTATGCATATTTTAAGCTATGAATCTTAAAATCTATCTTGAGATTTGATGAAGGGTTTTGATGTATTTTGTATGATGGTGTTACTAAGTATTGCTGGATGATTTACTTCAAAATTTCTTGCAAGATTTCACTCTTTAATTGCATGGTTTTACAGTAGCATTGCACACCCACCAAGTGTTTGATAAAATGTCCGATTATGTTTTCTTGAGGAATTGAAGGTCCAATGCATGTCTTATGAGTTGAATGATATATAATGATGAAAGGAACATATGTGTATGATATTCTCCTATATAGTGTTTGAAATTGACCATGCCCTACTCAGTGGGATTAGAGCCCGGGTAACCATGCCGAGGGGTTTGTACCTTGACAATCGGGTTGACGGATTTTTACCTTAATGACCAAGGGTGGTAGGGTGTGACGATCAACCAATCAATCAAGGTGTTTGTACCTTGGTAACTAGGTTGAGGGTTTTGTACCTCAACCACCATGGATGGTAGGGTGAAATGATCCACTAACCATGTCGAGGGGTTTGTACCTTGATAACCAATTGAGAGGTTTATACCTCAATCATCAAGTGGTAGGGTGAGACGATCCACCAACCAATCAAGGGGTTTTTACCTTGATAAACTATGAATTCTATAATGATGGTCACTTCTTGCACATGTATTATGATCTATGTAAGCATGATTTACTTCAAGCATTTTTTATGCATGCCATATTGTTATATGTTACTTATTGCCTATGCTTGTGCATTTTGATTATGATGCTTACCTCTTATTGCAGTTTATCCTAAATACTTAGTACATTCAAATGTACTAACACATACTCTATGCCTACATGATGTCACCATGTAAGAACCGGAGCCCTACTTGAGTGTCTTCCTCCACGTGGCTAGTACGAATTCTCTCAAGTTAGTTGGTGAGTCCTCAATTCTGGGGACAATGTTTATAGTCTCATGCTATGTACTAAGACTATCTTTCTTTTATATATGTATTGACTATGAGAGTGAGTCCAATTGCTTGTCTTGGCCTCCGCTCTTATCTATATAGTAGACGTGTTGTTGGACATGTTATGTATTGAGCCTTGACTCTCTTTTTTTGATGCTTATGTTATGAAAGTATCCCTTTAACCATTTTTTCCTTATTTCTACACTTATTATGTTGTTTAATTGCTTCCGCGACCAATAATATGTAATGATATGTTAAGAGGCTTGTTTGGGTCCCTTCGGGTTCCCCACTCGCGGTGTCACGTCTAAGCCTTAGGCTTGGTTCGTGATAACCTTCTTTGTCTTATATTAAAATCCCTTTGGTTAAACAAATATTGCAAACTCTTGTGCTTAGTGAATATATCAACATGTACATAATGTCGCTAGATTTTTAATGCAAACACCACAGCCAATAACTCAAGATCATGTCTTGGATAATTCATTTCATGCACTTTCAATTGCCTTCAGGCATAGGCAATGACTTCTATATGTTGCATCAACAAACATCCCAAGCCTAAATGTGAGGTATCACAACACATAACAAAATCATCTAGACCTTTGGGCAATGTCAATATAGGAGTTGATGTATGACGATCCTTCAACAATTGGAAATTCTAATGACATTCATCGGACCATTAGAATTTTACCTAGTTTTGGGTCAAACTCGTCAAAGGAGAAGTAATGGAGCAAAATCCTTCAACAACCCTCCTATAATATCCTACCAAAGACAAGAAGCTCCTAATATTGGATGGTGATAATGGTCTAGTCCAATTTTTCAAAGCCTGCTTCTTCTTTGGATCAACTTTAACAGCATCATCTCAAGATAATGTGACTAAGAAAAGGGACCTCTCTTAACGAAAATTCACACTTGTAACTTGGCAAAGAGTTGTCTATCGCTCAATGTTTGCAACAATCCACACACGGTTTTCATGATTTTTTATATCCCGTAAATAAACAAATAAATCATTTATGAACACCACAACAAACATTTCCAAGTATGGTTTGAAAACCCTATTCATCAAATCCTTGAAAGTGGCGGGGGCATTTGTTAGTTCAAAAAACATAACAAAAAATTCAAAATAACCATACCAATTCTAAATGTCGTCTTTGGAATGTCATCTTCTTTCACCCTCAATTGATGATATCCAGACCAGAAGTTAACCTTAGAGAAATAGCTTGCACCTTGTAATTGACCAAATAGTTTATCGACCCTTAGAAGTGGATACATTTTTGATGGTTACCTTATTCAATTGTTAATAATATACACCTATCCAAAGTTAACAATTCTTCTTCCTTACAAAAAATATGGGAGTATCCCATGGTGACACACTAGGTTTTATGAATCTCTTATCAAGGAAGTCCTTTAATTGTTCCTTCAATTCTTCAACTCTCTTGGGAACATTTGATGT
Organism: Solanum medicagineum; assembly: GCA_026153255.1. Classification (NCBI taxonomy): domain Eukaryota; kingdom Viridiplantae; phylum Streptophyta; class Magnoliopsida; order Solanales; family Solanaceae; genus Solanum; species Solanum medicagineum. Next base: position 16,710 of record JAPFFP010050821.1, read on the forward strand.
AGAGGTACAAAAATAGGTTGGGTTGGGCATAAGATAAAAATAAAAATCAATCTCTCTTAAAGGAGGAATACTGGGAAAAACATCGAGAAAGAAATCGCGAAACTCATTTACTATGAGGATCGAATCAAGAGTAGGAACATAAGACTCAATCTCCATGACTCAAACAATATGATATTCAAAACTTTTGGAAATCATTTTCGTAGCTTTCATATAGGAAACAAACTTTCTCTTGAAAATAGAATTGGTTCCTTTGCATTCTAAGATAGGCTCATTAGGAACATGAAATGTCAAAATGGGGTGCATGCAACAAATCCGTACCAAGTAACATCAAAATAGATCATATCAAGCTTAAATAACTCACAAGATCATATCAAGTTTCTATAAACTTTCTTAGCTAGGATTGACTCACAAATAGGATTATAGACTGAATAAGGTTATTATAAGACTTCTGGGACACATCAAACTTTATAGCAATGTAAGGACTAACAAAAGACGTATTGGCATTGGGGTCTAGCAACGAATACACATCATGATCAAAGACTTCGAACATACCTATAACCATATCAAGAGACTCATCAACCTCTTGCCTAGCATGCAAAACATAGAGCCATTTTCCATGGGGACCACCACCTTGAACTTGGGCATCTTGTTGCACTTTCCCTTTTTAAGTTGCTTGACTTTGTGGATTGTCTTATTTAGCATAATTAGATACATTAGGACACTCGACAATCTTATGTTCTTTCTTCCCACAATTGGAGCATGCATTGGTACCTTTCAAACATTCACCAACATGGTTCCTCCCACACTTGGGACACCCAGGATGGGTAGCACCACCTTTCCCAACATCACCTTAAGCCTTAGGGTTGGTCCCTTTCTCTTTGTCAATCATTTGAATAGAACCTTTGGACAACCCTTGACCTTGTTGGAATCGGCCACCAACGGACTTACCATAAGAAAATCCACCATCATACTGAGCCCTCTTCGACTCTGTTGTTCTCATCTATTGAAGATTCTCACTCTCACTTGTTTGGAAAATATCATGAGTCTTGAGATATCTATTTTCTTAATGAGAAATTGGTCTTGCACTCCATCTTTATAAAAGTCGGACACACCGAATGTGAATTTGTTCATTGTGCCCTAGAGTAATCTACAAAAGAAGAGGCAAATTTGGAAAATTTAGTGCCTTGAGGGAATACTCCCTCACACTCATACTACCTTGCTTTAAGTTCATGAATTCCATCACTTTGTCTTCCCTTAGCTCAAGTGGGAAGAAACGATCAAGGAAAATGACCCTAAACATCTCCTAATCTATAGGCCCTTTTCCAATTCTTTCAGACTTTCATTAGGTGAACCAAGCTTCAGCAACTCCCTTAAGTTGATAAGTTGCTAATTCAACCTTCTGCTCAAAAGACACTCTCATGATCTCTACTACCTTGTAAAGCTCATCAATTAACTCTTGTGGATTTTGATCCACCTTGGAACCATGAAACTTTGGGGGATTCATCTTAGCAAATTCTCTTATCCTCGAGGTCGGACTAGGAGTCTTTAGAGAAGTAGCAACTTGAGCATATATTATGATAGTGGCCCTAAATTTATCATTGGAAACTTGGCCTGCTTGAGGGATTTAATAGGCTTAAGGAGATAGAGGAACATGGTCTCAATTAGAATTATGTCCCTTGGGAAAGGGAGCACATCGTGGGGCCATTTCTAAAAAACACCAAGGAACAAATATTAGGATACAGAAGCTTTGAAGGTATGAGATAGAATACAAAAGAAGCCAAGTTTTCTTAAATATCTCATAGCCTCCTATTCATAGATGTCATACTTCACATCATTGAACAAGACTCTACTAGACGTGACATGTTCTACTCCTTAGGATGCTTTCAACCCTTGGGATATGATACCACTTTTTGTCACGACCCAGACCTAGAGCCTAGTAGTGGCACAATGAATGATACACCTAAAGGAATCCTATCTAAGATTTGTGGCCTTATCATAAGCATTCACAAGGTAAAATAAGCATACATAAGATATTAAGCAATCAAAAGTACATAAAATGAAAGATTTTCATTATAACGACCACAAAATGTGCCCGAAAATGTGCCTCGAAAGTGTCCGAAATCGTAATTTCCACATAACTATTAATCCGTGCGTGATATCGAAAATTTGACTTAATATTCTTGTTCAGGGGGTCAAATGGAGTGTCAAATGGGTCTAACCCCAATTTTAGAGAAAATGACTTGCAATTTCATTTTCCCAAAATTCACTTTCTAGTGAAGTTTTGACGCCCAAGGTGCGACACGCTAAGGGCGCGCCTCAGTTCATTTTGTGTGTTATTTTTCTTGTTTGGTCCAAGACTTTTGGTTCTTGGGCCTAAGGCTTCCCATGCATGAAAATACCTATACTTATCCATATTTCACCCTCATATCAAACAAGACATTCCTCAATACTCAGTCAAACTCTTAGACAAATATTTCACCCAATTCAAGTACCCCAAACTCACATTCGAATCTCAAAAAACTCATTCAAGCTTCGATCTCTCATTTAAATCTAATTCAAGCTTATTTATGTCATTTAAGACCATTGTGGGTCCCTACATCAAGCCAAGTTCAAAGAAATTGCTGGTGGCCATGTTTTGCCCAAGCACCGGTAGGAGGGTCAACTTTAAAGGGGCATATCTCTTAGCACACAAAGAACCGGAAGGCCCACCACATACCAAATCAAATATCTTTTAATTATCTTCCAACGCACTTGATTTCATCTTGTTTATAGTTCAGATGAAGAAGTTATGCTCATTTTCATAGAACTTGTATATGCAGGGGTATACACGGGTTTTTGCCAAATTCCGCCTCATTAATGGCATTCCGTAAATTTAGCCATTTCTATTTGTGTTTTGGACTTCCTATGCTATCTTAACACCTCCTAAAGACCTAACCGTATTATTAAAGATTAAATTCACTCCTCCCAATTGGAATACACTATCAAATTCTCTTAAGAGCCTCCATCAAAACTCCAATACAAATTCAAGAAAACTGAAGAGCAAGCTTTGGATTCCAAGACCAACTTCCAAAATTCACGTCCTTCACAACTCAATTTCGAGAAATTCAAGGTCTAAGGTATGTGATTTCATCTATGGGTACCTTTCACCCATGAAGCCCAATCTTCCATTCTATGAAAATTACATGTTTCCAAGTTGTGTTGCTTATGGGTATTATTCATTAGAGATTATTACCATATACTATATTGGGATTTTATGAAACTTTGTTTGAAAATGCATGGTTAGTCATTTTTAAGTTTGTACGATGAGATGATTTACCTATTATGATTATGCATGTTTTAAGATTTAGAACTGTGATCTCTCTTAGGATTTTATGAGGGGCTTCCATGTATTTTACAAGATGGTATGACCAAGTGTTGGTGGGCTATTTTACTTCATGTTTTCTTACATGATTTCACTCTTGAATTGCATGATTTTACACTAGCATTACAAACCTGCCAAGTGTTTGATAAAATGTCTGGTTATGGTATATTGAAGAATTGAAGGTTCTATGCATGTCTTATGAGTTTAATGACTATATGATGGAGGAATGATGATGAAATGATGATGAGAAGGAATTTATTTATATGATGATGAAAGGAGTTTATATGTATATGATACAATCTCTATAGTGTAGGGTATGACCAAGCTTAGCTCGGGGGTTTGTAGGCTCGAGTAACCTATTAAGGGGCTTTTACCTTGATCGTCTAATTCGTGGGGTGGTAGGCCCAGGTAACCTTGTTGGGGGGTTTTACCCATCAACCTTGTTGGGGGTTTGTACTCCATCTACCTTGTTGGGGGTTTTGTACTCCATCAACATCATGAAGAGGTTTGTACCTCATGCACCTATCCAAGGGGTGGTAGCCTTGGCTTGCACTATGATGGTCACTCCTTACACTCTTATTATGTTCTTTACAAGCATGATTTTACTTCAAGCATCATTCATACATGTCATATTGTTAGTATGCTATCTATTGCTTATGATTATGCATTTTGCCAATGATATCTATCTCTTGTTGCATTGTATCCTACATACTTAGTACATTCAAATGTACTAATGCATAATTTATGCCTACATGATATCACTATGTTGGAACCAAAGCTCCTATTGATTCTCCTCATGGCTAGACGAATTGTTCAAGTTAGCTTATGGCGAGTCCTTAAGTCCGGGGACAATATCTATCTTCTCTTAAGCTTATGTTTAGACTATGTTTTGTATGTTTGGATTACCTATTGTCATTATTATGAGGATGAGCGCGGTTTCTTGTCTTAGGCCCCGCTACGTATTACAGTTTAGAGGTTTTGTTGGAAATGTTATGTATCTATGCTATGAGTATTGACTCACTCGTTTCTTAGTGCTTATGATATGGAAATTTTCCTTTACTCCCAATTCCCCTTGTTTATGCTTATATCTTACTGTCATTTTAATTGCTTTCGTGACCAATGATGTGTAATGATATGCTATGAGGCTTGTTTGGGGTTCCTTTGGGTTCCCCATTCGCTGGCCACATCTAGGCCCTAGGTCCTGGGTGTGATAGTCATACTTTCCCTTAAGTGAAAATACATCAACCCATGAACGTCTAAAATATGCCTCTACATCATAGATCATGGTAGGGTCTAGAAAAAAGCTTTCCAGATCACGCTCAAGAGATATAGCAAAAGAAAAAAAAATGGTAATGTCTCAACATACAGTTAACATAATAAATGGGCTTGGTCCCGAAGCATGGGAACTCACCAACAAATATTTAAGCTTGGAATCCGGATCTAGCCATGAAATAGAATAGTCGCCTTATCATTCATTCTTACATAGTTAGATCATGTAGGCAAAGAAGAATGTGTTAGTACATAGAATGTACTAAGTATGCATATATGCCATGAATCAAAGAACATCATAATTATATCAATATGCATAATCATAAGCAATAGGATAAGGACACAATAAGCATGAGCATGTAAGTTTATAAATCATCAGTAGAGGCATCATAAAATCCTTTCATAACCTTATCATACATATGTGAGAATAAAACCATAACTGACATCAAAGACCAGGCGGACTATTACATGGAATCTTGATGTTCCCTCTATATCAATCAAAGAGGAGTCTACTTTAACAAGGTAGACTTGATCCTCACCCTATAGGCTCTATCCTAGCATGGTGAGAACCATTATTTGATCCCACCCTTTACGCTCTATCCTAGCATAGTTAGCATAAATCACTAAAGCTAAGTGGATCCATTAGGACAATTTTAAGGTATAAAATATGAACATCATTCCTATCGTGGCACATAGTGACTATGGAATCTATCAAAGCCCTCTTGGTGCTAAGTCATATCCCACAAATACATCAATAATGCATATACATAGCTTTTAACATAGTTCAGAGAATAGTCATCATAATATTCCATAAGAACATCATGTCACAAGAATAGTCCTTCCACTTTTCTTTACATCATAGTAAGGATAGACATTCCCACCTTAACATTATCATAAACATTAGGTGTTTTCATTATCCTTGTTATCATAACTTCATCATTATCATAAAACATGATTTTAAATACGTAAGATCATAATCATGAAAATCCATAGCTTCATTATATGAGACTAGAGCTAAGTGTGGGCCCATCGATAATTGAGTCAAACACATGCAATTGGATAGAATTCACAGAGAAAATATGCAATTAGAACCAATTTGGGTCATTAGTAAAGGAATCCCCATCAAATCATCATGTCCTAATCATCACTACTTGAAATCACATATATTTTCTTGAAAATCATATACATCATGTCATTCATTATGATCCATGCATAGATAGATCTAAAATATTCAAGCCATAGATTCAATGGAGTCCTTGACTTAGAGAGAGAAATATTGAGAACCTTTGTGAGAACTTTGAGAGTAAATGACTTTTAATGAATTAGGAGTAGAACTTGTAAAGCCTAGGTCAGTTAGGGAAGTTAAGAGAGCAAAAATGACATAGTTTAGTATTTAAATGAATTGGAAATGTCAAAAATGCCCTTGTTAAAAACTGCTAGAATCATCCATGAAATCCTTTGTATGTGTCATGGTTCAAACCTATGGACCATACATCAATCCGTGGAACTTCATGACACATAAGTCAAGTTTTAGGAATTTGTATCTTAGAACTCATGACCATGCAGGACGACCCATCAAATCATCTACGAGTCGTAAGTCCTTTTTTTGATGTGTTCCACACATAGAAAAGTTTGGGTCCTTCAGGGCTTATTTCTACGAACCCTTTGACAGCCCATGGTTCCATATGGTCCATCCTATAAATATTACAGCAACTTCAAAAAATTATTCAATTTTCCACATTCATTGGTTCCAATCCACGAAGCTTACCTACGACCACCGTTGTCTCATCTACGGTCCATAGACTAGCTCGTAGGACCAAACCAACATAAAAATCCTAAAGTTTTAGTCTTTCCATGCTATCAACATGTAGGGTGTTACAATGATTATACTTATTTATACATGAATTATGAAGAATTACATGACTTATATGATATTAAGTAAATGTATATGATTTCAAGTAGGTATGACTTTGGCTTGATGATTGATGTGGGTTCATTATTTACCAACGATCAAAATTAATTTTAATTGCATATTTCCTTTATGAATTTCATCCCATTGAATGATTTTGACTCAATTGTTCATGAACCCACACCTAGCCCCAGGCTCCTATGATGAAGCTATAGACTTTTATGACTATGATTTCAAGTATATAAAAACGTGTTTTATGACAATTATGATGATAATGACTCTATTCCAATAAGGGTGTTTAAGATCCTAACGTTAATGATGAATATGTTAAGGTGTGAATGTCTATCCACATTATATATAAAGCTAAGTAGTTGGACTATTCTTATGACAAGAGATGTTTTCATGAAATGTTATGATGACTATTTTACAAGCTATGAATGTATAATTTTAAGGAAGTTTGGATTATGTTGAAAGCTATATATATGCATAATTGTGTATTTTGTGGGATATGACTTACTACCGAGAGGGCTTTGATAGATTCCATAGTCCCATAACTATGTGACACCATACAAATGATGTTTATATTATTATGCCTTAAAGGTGTGCTAATGGATCAATATGGCTTTTAATGGATACTCACCGTAATAGGATAGAGCCTTAAGTGTTGGGTGAAATGATAGATGCACACCATGCACGGATTGAGCCTATAGGGCGAGAATCGAGTCTACTTTAGCAAAGTAGACTCCTCTTTGATTGGTGTAGAGAGGGAACATCAAGACTCCATGTAATAGTGTGCATGGTCTTACATGTCGGTCATAGTCTTATTCTCAAATATGTAGGTTAGGACTTATGAAAGGATTTTGATGATGCTTCATTTCATTGATTTTAAACTTGCATTGCTCATGCATATTGTGTTTTTATCATTTTGATTATGAGTATGCATATGTATATTATATCGTGATCTCCTTAGAAACATGGAATACCTATATACATATTACACTCCACATACAAATGCATACTTCTTAGCCTATATGATATAACCATGTAGGGATGGACGATGAGGCGACTATTCCATTTTGTGGCCAACTTGGGAGTTGAGTTTGTAGATTGTTGGTGAGTTCCCACGCTTTGGTAACAAGCCCCTTTATGATACTTTTCCATTTATTCATTATTACTTTCCTTGACCCCGCTAAGAACTTATGATGTAGACACATGTTTTGGACACTATGGAGTAATATAATGTTCTCCTAAGGGAAAACTATGGCATCAATCCATATTGTCCAAAACATGCCTCTACATCTTAAAATCTTGGCATAGTCCAGAACATAGCTTACTAGCTCATCCTCATGACATAAATCAAGAAAGTATTAAAGTCTAAATGGAAAAGTACCATAAAGGGGCTTGTTCCCAAAGTATGTGAACTCACCAACAATCTCAAAACTCAACTCCCAAGCTATCCATGAAATGGAATAGTCAGCTTTACGTTTGTCCCTACATGGTTAGATCATGTAGAAAAAGAAGTATGTGCTAGCACATGGAGTGTACAAAGTATATAGGTATGCCATGAACTAAAGGACATCACAATATAATATCAATGTACTTAATCATAATCAACAATATAAGGATACAATATGCATGAGCAATGAGAGTTTAAAATCCATGAGCTGAAGCATCATCAAAATCCTTTCATAAGTCGTAACATTCATATGTGGGAATAAGACCACAACCAACATATAAGATCATAAGGACTATTACATGGAATCTTGATGTTCCCTCTAGACCAAGCAAAGAGGAGCCTACTTTGCAAAGGTAGACTCAATTCGTACCCTATAGTATCTATCTTGTCATGGTCAGAATCCTTCATTTAAACACCCTTTAGGCTCTATCGTAGCGCGACGAGTGTCCATTAAAAGATTTAAGGATCTATTAGAACAACTTTAAGGCATAAAAACATGAACATCATTTCTTTGGTGGCACATCATTATGGGACTATAGAATCTACCAAAGCCCTCTTGGTGCTAAGTCATATCCTAAAGAATATATAATTATGCATATACATAGCTTTTAACGTAATTCATACTTCCTTAAAATTATACATTCATAGCTTGTAAAATAGTCATCATAATCTTTCATGAAAACATCTCAGGTCATAGGAATAGTCCATCTACTTAGCTTTTCATATAATATGGATAGACATTCCTACCTTGACGTCATCATCATAAACATCAGGGTCTTAATTACTATCTTTAGCATATCATCATAATTGTCATAAAACTTACTTTTACATACTTGAGATGATAGTATAAAAATCCATAGCTTCATCATAGGAGACTAGGGCTTAGTGCTGGTTCATGAACAATTGAGTCAAAATCATGAAATTGGATGAAATTCACAGAGGAAACATGCAATTAAAATCAATTTGATTCTTTTGTAAAGGAACCCACATCAATTTATCAAGTCCAAATCATACCTACTTGAAATCATATACTTTTACTTGAAAATTATATATGTCATGTATTTCTTCATAATTCATGCATATATAAGTATAATAATCATATAGGAATAAAAATTTATGCATAGGGAATCATATCATAAAAGCCCATAAGAAGTCATCATGAAACTTTGATAAAAATAAGGTTTTGCATTGGATTTCATTGCTGAAACTAATCCATGAATGAAGCCCTACATACCTTAAGTAAGATCCTTAATAATTGGAGTAGAGAAAACATTAAAATCCTTAGGAAAGCTTGTAACCCTAGCTTCAATGGAGTCCTTGTTCTAGACAGTGAAATATCTGAGAGCCCTTAAGAGAATTATAAGGACAAATGAATTAGAATGGGTTAGGAATAGGATTATATGTGTTAAGTTGGTTAAGCTAGTTAGGAGGGCTAGACTAACATATTTTAGGGCTTAAAAGAATTGGAAATTCTAAGAATGCCCTTCATTAAATTCTACCGGATCCATCCATGAGACCCCATCCATTGGTTGTAGATCAACCTGCGGCTCCTTCCTTGGCTTTTAAAACCTGTGCTACTGAATGTTGCGCCACTAGAATTTACACATTCCAAACTATGAATATGTAGGATAACCCATCGTTCCTTTCACAGGCCATAAGTACCTTTGTAAGAACTCCCATACGCAGAAAAATTAAGCTCTTCAGTGCTCCTTTCCATGACACATCATATGGACCATGGTTACATCTACGGTCTGTCCTGTTAATCATAGAAATACTTCCAAAATTCCATGATTTTCCAATATCACTAGAATCATTCAACGAAACATTCCTATGACCCATGGATCCATCATGTACACTGGCTCATATGACCAAACCAGTTTAAATTTTCCTTAACTTTCTTTTCCAAGCACCTCAATATGAGGGATATTACAATAGAGCATTAAATTCCACCTCAATATCAAGTATAACAAAGTCTATGGGGAATATGAAGCTCTCAATATGGACTAGGAAATATAAAGTTTCCTCTCAGGTATATGAACTATTTGATTTGCCATCAACAACTGTATTGTACTCAGAATGGGGGATCCTAAGTGCCACGACCTAAGCCTAGGGCCTAGACGTGAAACGGTGAATGGGTAACCTGAAGGACCACCAAACAAGCCTCTTAACATATCAATCACACATCCTTGGTCGCGTAAGCAAGAAAATAAACAATAACAAGAGACATTAATAAGAAGGGAAACGGTACTAAGGGAAATCTTTCATAATAATAATAGCTTAGGAATAGTCAAGCTCATGTGCATATAACACAATGTCGTCTAACAACACCTCTACATGAAATTGACCGAGGGCCAAGACACTTCAGGCTCACCCTCAAGTAGTAAGTAACCAAAAGTAATAATAGCCCCAACATAGCATATAAAGAAAAAATTGGTAATGGTCTTAGAGTTGAGGAGTCGCCCAAAAGCTTTCTTGAAATAAAACAACTAGCCACGTGGAGGAGGATGATAAATAGGAGCTCCGGTCCCTAAATGGTATTGTCATGTAGGCATAGAGTATGCGTTAGTACTTTGGAATGTAGTATGTACGTTTGGTGCAATGCAACAAAGGAAATGAGCTTTAAAAAGATCAATACACATAACCATAACCAATGGGTATAAGTTCAATATGGAATATATGCTCAAATCCTTATATAAACATGCAAGAGAATGACCATGTAGTCACCCATTCATTTTAGAGTACAACCTTTTCGGAGAACGTTACAAATACCCCTAACTTATGACATAGCCTTTCGGTAGGTAGTATAAGACGTCCCTTCCATTAGGATAATATCTTTTCGGAGGGAGTCATGATTTATTCTATCTTATAGCATGTCCTTTTTGGTAGGTATTATAAGAGTTTCTTACGTTACGAAATAATCTTTTTTGTAGGAGCCATGATTTATTCTACCTTACGACATGGCCTTTTCGGTAGGTATTACAAGATGTCTTTATCTTACAATATAATCTTTTTGGTAGAAGTCATGAATGATTCTACCTTACAGCATGGCCTTTTCGGTAGATATTATAAGGTGTTATTACCTTACGATTTGATCTTTTCTGTAAGGGTCATGAATTATTCTATCTTACAGCATGGCCTTCTCGGTTGGTAGTGTAAAATTTCATTACCTTACTATATAATCTTTTTGGTAGGAGTACAATAATAGGGCATCAAACTATCACATTCCAGTATCAAGAAAAGGCTACATATTTCGAAGAGCATAACAAAACATAAGAGCTCAATAATTCACTTGTAACGTCGTAGATACTTTTCATGAATTTAATACACGCTTGGAAGTCATTAATCATCATGAAGTCACTTGACGTGTAAATCATGTAATTGATCATCGGTAACTTGAGAACTCTTGTCATGTCATTTTATCATACATATGCTGTGTTGATGATACAAGTTTAGAATCATGCAACCCAAGAGTAAACAAATTGAGTAAAATCAATTAAAAATCAAGCCACTAATATTGTAGTAAAACCCCAATTTTGGTATCATGAAATCCACCTCAAAAGCTCACCATATTTCATAATGTTCAAAGCTCAAATCATATATAATCTCAATAGACATAAATCAGCTCATGCTATAAGCTTAAAATAGATATTCAAACATAATCAACAATACTTGATAAAACCCCAACATAACTTTCATTCAAAATTTATAATAAAAGATACCAATAAGTAATACAACTTGAAATCATGCAATTTTCATAAAAAAGATAAGGTTCGGCTACATGGGTGAAAGGACCCATGGATGAAAACCTACATACCTTAAACCTTGAATACCTTGAAATGAACTTCAACGAGACTTTAAGCTTGAGATGGGTTCTTGAGTTCCATAATTAAGCCTGAAATCCTATAAATTGACACGAGAAATTTGATAAAGTCTTAAAGAGGTTGTGGAGGGGGTTTTTGTGAGTTATATAGTTGAAAATGACTAAGTATTGGAGATTTCACATTTAAATGGGCATTAGGTTATGGCCCCAATGTCCTTGGACGAAATATGAAAAATAGGGAAAATGTTACACTGTCCCGCATCCATTCTGCGCCCAAGCCACATCGCACCTGGGGCTCGGATGCTCTCTAGAAATAAAAAATTAGCAAAAATTATTTTTTGCTAACGATTTTCTAAAATCTGGGTTATACCTATTTCCTACTCAACTTTGCCCCCTGATTGAGAATACGAAGTTCGATCATGGGGCATTTCAAGTCATATGGCATTAGAATATCTCCCTCTTGGGAACATTCGCCCCCAATTGTCAAGGAAATATGAGTATGAGAAGTAACTAGGAGACTTTCAGCCCCACATGAATGAACAAATGCACTTAAACACCATTTTTAAAAATTTTCTACATGAAGGTCAAAATCACCATAACTTGTTACCATGAACATGAATTCATGTAAAAATTACATAAGGGATGAAACTTAAGACTTAAAGTCATACAAAGGACTTAGTTTGTTTTCTTAAGCTTGAATGGAGTAAAAAGAGGTATGGATATCGCTTCTTCATGTCCGCTCCGGCTCCCCAAATGACAATTTCGACTTTTTGATTCCTCCAAAGGACCTTGATGGATGCTAAATCCTTGTTCCTCAACCTCTCCCTTTATAAGTCTCATTTTCTACATGGCATCCACCACCAAGTCCGGTCCAATTAAAACCATCCTGTCAATAAATCTCCCTCAAATCTCTATACATCTTTGTGGAACTGAGGTGAATAGTGTAGGACGAATTATGTGCTCCTTTCAAAACAAACCCCATCAAGTTATCAATATCAGGCACAAACAACCCACCTAGATACCTAAGGACACCGTCATTCCCTTGGGAGAAAACCCCTCTTTTACGATCCTTCACCAAAGCCTTCAATTCTAGCAAGATGGGATTAAGGTCTTGTTTTGACTTGACTTCCTCAATCAAAGAAAATTTGGAACCATCAACAACCACTACACCACCATTTCAACTTTACTCAACCTAAACCCTAACCTAGCTAACCGGTGCACTTCTCTAGCCACCTCTTTGTTACCCAAAATTCACACTTTTCATATTTAGCTATGACCTCTCATCCCTCACAATTTGCAACACCACCCACAAATGATTCAGACGACCTTCTTCACTACTGGAATAAATCCATATATCATCACTAAACTCCACCAAAAATGTGTCAAGGTAGGATTTGAAGAACCTATGCATAAGATCCATAAATACAGCTGGTGCATTAGCCAAGCCAAAATACGTTACCACAAATTCCAAAATGCCCTTACCTAGTCCGAAAAGCCATCTTTGGAATATTACACTCCCTCACTCTCACTTGGTGGTATCCAGAGCAATGATCAATCTTAGAAAAAAAAAAGACTAGCACCTATTGGGAAGAACATCAAGAAACTCGTTGACCACCTAAATCGACTCAATAGGAATGACATTAGACTCACTATTTCTAACCCTTACAAGATGATAAATGCAACCCTTAGAAATCAATTTGGGCCTTAAGACAAGGAATGAATCTCCCCTTAACTACCACGTTACAACTATCCCACTCAAGTACGGGTTCAATAGGGAATTGGAATCTAACTTGACGGGTTCTATAGTCAATAGAAGAATGATATGTCTGTAACCAATCCACCCCAAGAATAATCTCAAATATCTGCCATGCCAAGTTCAACAAAACCACATGACAATACTGGATGCAATAAGGGCATGTGACAACCTCTATAGACTTTTCTATCAACAATAGACTCATCAATGGGGGGTAGACACCCAAAAGGTCTAACACAGCCATTTCATGAAGCTTATTACCAACAATTGGAGTAATAAAAGAGAGAGTGGCACCCAGATCTAACAAATCTACACATCATAATCATAGACCTTTAACATACCGGTAGCAACATCGGGAACCTAATCCCCTATTTGCCTCCCTTGAAGAGCATAGAACCGATTTTGTCGTGGAGCAACCCCTTGTTAGCCTTCTATAGCCCTTTGATAAACATGATCACCTTTCCCCTTGAGGTCGGACATCTTTACCCTTATTTTGAGTATGTGGACAATTCAGAATTTCGTGGCCCATCTCGCCACACCCAAAGCATGCACCCGTGTTCCTCCAACATGTGCCACCATTTTTCCTCCCACATTTTGGGCATCTAAGATGAGTCACCCCACCACATCGTCACCTTCTTGGAGACTAGAGTTAGGCATCCCATTCTTATCAACCCTCTTGTTTGGAGT
>JAPFFP010050832.1:0-30963 GCA_026153255.1 Solanum medicagineum
CAACGGCCTAGTCATATGCATTCCTTTTTGGCTTATTATCACTATTTATCTATTTTAAGGCATGCTAGAGGTACAAATCCCGTGTGACAAGCATAGTAAACGTATAGCACAGGTTGGTTCTCCCAGGCCTTATCGGCAACGGGTACCAGTCCACCCTAACGGGGCTTGGGGTGTGATACCAACATAACATGAATAAAGTAGATATTGTCCTTAGAATTGAGGACTCACTAAAGCTTTCTTCACGGAACCGACTAGCCACGTGGAGGAGGATAATCAAAAGGAGCTCCAGTACCTACATGGTAATATCATATAGGCATAGAGTATGCGTTAGTACTTGCAATATAATAAGTATACTGGGTGCAACGCATCGAAGACAAAACCCATAAGATTCAAAATGCATAATCATAATCAATGGATATATAATCTCAATATGATATGCATGATCAATGCTTGTAATAAAACATACTTGTAAAACATCTAACTTGCATAATATACCATACATATGTGGGAAGAGACCTCAGTTAACATAGACCAAGCAGCTAAAACTTGGAATCCAAGGCATGACACACCCTCGGTACAGGTGACCAGGCATGACACCCCTGGGTGAGGTGTGGTCTACTTGGCAAGGCAAACCAAACAGGATACCATAAAATAGATGGATCCACTAGTATTAAAAGGGTAAACATATAATCCTACGGTGGCACATAGTTTAAAGACCAAAGTCTTTATATAAGGATCCCTTGAGTTGAACCCTCATCTTAAGCCTTAATCGGTGCTAAGTCAAATCCCACAGAATACTTGAAATAATCAGACTTTAATAATAACAAGAGTAACTTGTAAGAGACATGCTAACATGATATGAGTAGCTCTTCAACATGCTTGACCTCTACAAGTGAGGCTAACTTGAATATGATAATAGATAACAATCATACCTGATCCCTTGCTTTGACATGAATGGCTTACAAGGGGTAAAAAGCTTTAAACAGGGCTCAACTTGATACTTGTAAAATTACAGATACTTTTCATGGATTCAATGCATGCTTGAAAGCCCTTAATCATCATGAAAATACTTGACTTGTAAATCATATAATAGATCATCAACAACTTGAGAATTCTTATCATGTAATTTTATCAAACACATGGTTGGTTCATGATACTTGTTCAAAATCATGCAATTTAAGAGAAAAAAGATGAGTAAACTCAATGCAAATCAACCCACCAATATTGTTGTAAAACCCTCATTTAGGGTATTTTGAAATCCATGACAAAAGCTCATAATAGTTCTTAGCTCAAATCATGCATAGTCTCAATAGACAAAATCAATTCATGGAATAAGCTTGAAATAGATATTCATGCATAATCAATCAATACTTAATCAACTCCAACATAATTTATTCTCATATTTCATAGTAAAAGATACCGTAGGTAATACAACTTGAAAACATGCAATTTTCATAAAAAGAGAAGGTTGGGCTCCATTGGTGAAAGAACCCATGGATGACAACCCAGATACCTTAAACCTTGAATTTCTTGAGATAAACTTGAAGGAGACTTGAAGCTTTAGATGGGTTTTTGAGTTCCAAAATTGAGCTTGAAATTCTTGAATTTGAATGAGAGATTTGATGAAGTCTTGGAGAGGTTCTAGAGAGAGTTTTGTGACTTATAGAGTTGAAAAATGGCTAAGCATGGAAGATTCTACGTTTAAATGGACATAGGGATATTACCCCAATACCCTTGGATGAATTAAGAAAATTAGGAAAAATATTACACTGGTCCACACCGCAGGCATGACACCGAGACAAAATTACATAGTGGCACGACCCAGGCACGTCGTGGACTGGGCGCGGATAGCCACTAGAAATCGAAATTAGAAAAAATTATTTTTCACTATGGGTCTTCTAAAATCTGGGTTACACCCATTTCCCGCTCAATTTTGCCCCCTGATCACAAATATGATGTTGGATTTTCGAAATCACGCACAAATTGTGAGATATATGGAAATTATGATTTTGGGTCATTCTGAAGCACATGAGAGGTGTTTGATATGAAATATTCTTTGTTATGGAAATATGTTATGGTAAAGAAGATTAGCATGAACAAATAGCAATTGATCTCTAAGGGGCGGGTAAGTATAACTCACGCTATGGGGAGAAGTAGGGGCTTAGGATGGTTATCTCATTGCAACAACAAGCATCAAACCATAAAAGAAAAATAGAGTCTAGGGGATGTCTTTAACAATTACAAAAACATAAAAGGAATTGAGCTCATAGCATACATATCCATATCTAACAACACCTACAACATGAGTGGAGCGGGGGCCATGACATCTCCTGGGCTTACCCTCAAACATAAAATTCACAAATAGACAAGTCTTAACAAAGCATGAAAATAAGTAGATATTGTCCTCTAAATAAAGGACTCATCAATAGCAATCTTCAACCAAACCGTCTAGCTACGTGGAGGAGGAGGATAATGGGAGCTCCAATCCCTACATGGTTAGATCATGTAGGCAAAAAGTATGCATTAGTACTTAGAACGTACTAAGTATGTTAGATGTGATGCAACAAGGAACATAAGCCATAATGAACAATACACATAACCATAATCAACAGATGAAGGTTCAATTTGACATGATGATCAATGTATGTCATAATAAACATGAAGAATCATCAAGTCACATGACATGTCAACATAGATGGGAAGGGACCATAATCAACATGTAAGACTAAGCGAGCGACTACATGGAATCTCGATGTTCACTCCACACCAGAAAAGGAGTGGTATACTTTGCCAAGTTAATCAAACACTCACCTTATGAGCAAATTACCTTATTTTCAAAATCATTTCACAAACACCTTACAGGAAAACTTACCTTTTTCGGTTAATTTATGAGAGAAGTCCTTATCAAAACTACATCCTTTTTGGTCATTAATTAGCATCTACAATACAGGAACACCACTCTGTTTTAGACAATCACACCACAAGAGCCATATGGATCCAATAGCTAATCACAAACCTATTGTGGCAACATAGGTAAGGGACAATGATTATATACCCAGGTCCTCTCAGTGATAGCTCATAATCCCAAGGAATACTCAAATCAGTGTTATAGTAATAGTATACAAAGTCTTATAATATCATAATATCATCATAGAGTAGTTCATCAAAAGGAAAGCTTCATAATATTAAAGATAGGGCTTCATATTATTCATAACTTTCACAACATTCTCATGGCTCATAGCATGCGTAATAGCCCTTCAAAATTCATAATATTCATAGTTCACATATCCTGCCATAAGGCTTTCATCAATACAAGAAGCTTGTTACATAACATTAGCTATACATGGTGGGTATGCATATATGCTCAAAATCATACAAGTCAAAATTTTAGGCCATGAGGAGAGTAAACAACGCCCCTTGGAAATCATTCAAAGTAATCCACATAAATAAGTAAAGCTTACTTAGGGATTCCTCCAACCTCTTAAGACTTCATAAATTTCACATGGCATTTTAATGCAATGTAGTGTGCAAAGGTAGACTACCATTATTTACTCCATAATATCAACGTATAAAGGAATTCATAAAATTTTCATAAGTTCCCATGACTTAAATATAGATGAGGAAGGGGAATAGTTGAGCTTTGTGGATATTATATCTCCACAAAGTAAAACCCATATACCTTTGGGTGAATGGAGATAGAAATCTTGTTGGAGAATGAAAAGAAACTCATAACCCTAACTTAGACTCCTTTCTTGAAGGCCTTCACAAAATTGAGGGTGTTTGGGAAGAGTTCAGGACTTTGGGTATTTTTGAATGAAGAAGATTGGAGTAGTTTAGGGTTGTGTAGGGATGAAAAGATGCTAGTTTGGGCTTAAACGACATAGCTTAGGTTTAGAGTATTAGAAAATGTCATAATTTCCCTTTAATTAAAAGCTACAGGACCAGATCATGAGAACCCGATTATGGGTCGTGGTCTAATCCACAAGTCATGGAAAGGGTTCTTGTCTTGTAACTTTTTGGACTCTCAGAAACTTCCTCTGAATCTTAAACCACAATATGACTTATGACTCAATCAATGCATGAGCTATACTGCTAATTTGTACTTCAAACTTTAGAAGACCATTTTTCCACCAAGTTTTCCCACCATTCAGCGAGCACAAGTTACGGGTCGTAATAGCCTTCATGCATTTGTGTCCCTCCCAACTTGTGCTACTGAAATTGCACCCTCGAATCCACAACACCCAAGTATGGTTTGTGCTTTATTTGACGGCCCATACACCCCTTCATGAAACCCCACTTGTACTTGGAATATTCTGGAATGCATTTCTTAAGCACCTTTATGCCTTTAAACATATGGACCCTTACATAGGTATATGCTTGAGGTGTGACAAATTTGTATCAAAGCATAAAGCTCAAGAGTCCTAGTGTGTCCATGAAAATGTATCTAGTAGAGTCTTACTTATGGGTATGTCATGCACCAAAGCTATAATTAGGATGCTACAAGACATTAGAAGATATTTCACTTCCTTCATATTCTATGTTTGGGCAATAGAATTCCTCTATAAAAGTCACTACTAAAAAATAGCATTTAGCAATAGAAAATTATGATGGAATGTAATTCTTCGGTGAATAGCAACAAATTTGCTATGGAATAACTATTTGGTTACAAGATATAAAGTGAAAAATCAGATTATTATATGGAGATAGATGCAACGATGAAAATTTTGTTCCATCTCTACAAATTAGAGGAAACAAGTGGCGCCATAATTTTTCCATGGACTTAGCAGCAAAATGTTGCTATCAATTTAATTAATAATCAGCAATGGATTTAACAATGGAATATACGTCGCTATATCTTTCAGTATATCTATATAAAATTTTATATTTATAGCGACAAAAATATTTTATCGCTGAGTTCTATTCTAAATAAAATGTGGCAACAGAAGCCATAATCATCACAAAATCTGTTGCTATATTTATATTAACTTAAATTCTAGGGCACATATCTCTTACTTTTCTTTCCAAACTTTAACAATGCTGGTTTAACTCTCTCTTATATTGATTTTAGGGTAAAGCTTAATTGAAAATCTTACGAAAGAAGCTTAGAGAATCTTCAAACTACATCACAAGAGAGATCTTCACTTTCAATTTTAGGCGATGACGTAAAATTCTCCATAAGAGACCTTCTTTTATATATATATATATATATATATTCTTATCAAATTGTTTAAATTTCTATTTGACCAAATATTTTCTAGGCTTTCTTCTACAAAATTTGATATATACTTTTTTTAATAGAAACATCTTTTGGATGTTTTTCTCAAATTTGAATTATTGTTTAAAGGATTGAACTTGGAAAATGTTCCTATAGTCTTATTTTGCAAAGGAACAACTTTGAAAATAAATTTGTTATAATTTTCTTTGAATGTATTTTGGGGATGCCACATCTTTATTTCTATAAAAGGACCAAGGATTTTTTTCCTTCTTTTATTTTCTCTTTTATGGTGTTCTCTCTTATTTTCCCTTTTGTTTTCCTTTATCTGGTAGTTGTTTTTTCGGGTAATTATTGAGGAAGGGATGGAAATTCTCAACTCTTTGCATTGTTAAATAGTAACCTAGATGCAATTTTCTACAACAAATTTTAAGCCATGCCAAACTCAATAATAGCATGAAAGTGAGGAAAAAGGACTAAAAGCCTACCTTAGTGATGATGCAAAGATAATGAGGGTGACAATATGATGATTTTATTGATGATAGTAAAAACATAATCCCAATGAAAATGATGAGAACTAGATACTAGAGGGGTGATGAGTACTTAGGGGGTGAGGAAGATGAAAGCAAAAAGTGAAATTGAAAAGGGTCCTTCACTAGTAATGTAGGTTGGTTAAGCGATGCAACTTCAGCGACATCGATTTACATTGCCGAACAGATTCTTCAATCCAATGAATATGTTTCTAATGCTTTTTCATACAGTAACTTAAGCTCTTCCAGCTGCACTGGAAGGTGGTTACACTATGCATCGCATATCTACTTCAAAACTTCAACTTTTGTACACCTACACATACAACACACATAATTCTAAATCACTAACAACTTGGGTTGCCTCTAAAAAATCTCTTTATTTAAAGGCATGGCATAACAGAGTCCATTACAATTCAAGCTTCATCAATATAATCAGTGAGTAAAATCACTTGGAGGTTTTTTTGGATGCTTCATTTCTCTACATACATTGAACACAACCTCTTCATCATTTACTCTAAATTTCAAGCCACCACTCTCTACATTATCTAATGCCTACCTGTAAACAAAGATGATCCACCAAGTACAATTGGCAGATCCTCATATACTTCATAATTTAAAACTACAAATTTCAGTACAGAGGATGAACTTGTCTACCTTTACCAACACTTCATATAAGATACCAACCGATCTTTTGATGGACCAGTCTGCCATAAGAATTCTCATTAGTTTTGAAGAAGGAGTATCCAACCCTAGTTGCTCAAAAATGGCTAATGGAATCAGGTTAATACTAGCTCCAAGGTCACGCAAAGCCTTGGAAAATTGGCAAGCCCCAATCATACTCAAGATAGTAAGAGTACCAAGATCTTCGTTCTTTTGTACAAGATTATTTGTCACTATCGCACTACAATGGTGCAATACTTTGATGGAGTCACATCATGATTTATTTTCTTAGTCACAAGCTCTTTCATAATCTATGCATATTTGGGCATCTCCACAAGAGCTTCAACCGGTAGAGTATTGATTGAAAGAGAATTAAACATTGAAAAGAACTTTCCAAACTTGATTTCATCATTCTTCTTCATAGACTTTTGAGGAAAAGGTGTATCAATTTTCACTTGAGGCGCTTTCATTTTGGTGGATGAGGAAAGTTTTTTGGCTTTGCTCGGCTCTCCCCAACTTTAATATTGCAATCAACCCGGAATCGCCAAGAGAATTATTCTCCCCATCAAGCATCAGATCATCACCAACTTCCACCTCATTATTCCCTTGAAATAAAGAGGTTTCATTGCCCTTGCTTGCCTCAACGTATTGAGGGAGTTAATTCCCGTAAATCACCTTTCCACTTCATGTTGTGATGGTCATACATTGTTTATTGTAATTCTTTGGGTTTACCATGGTGTCATGATGTTCTTTCAAGAAATAGCATATTTAATACTTTCAACTTAGGATTTTGTGTATTCCCAATGCAACATGTATGATTTTTATGTGTTTTTGCGCTTAGTTTTGTTGAAAAGTAGGTTGGCATGATTTTGGTGCAAATTGTAGACTTTTATAATTTTTGGTGGTTTATAATATTCTCTATGAGTCGGAGAGGATTCTATGAGTTGTAGAGTGGGTTCCGTGAAGAATTCCAATGAAGTTCTATTTCTAAAGTTCAGCCATACAAGACCCCTATATGAGTTCTGGATCAGTCTACGTGTCATATAGAGTGGTTTCGTGAAGATTTTTAGTAAGTTCTAGTAAAGGACCTGTTGATGCAGATGAAATCTACGAGAGTACAATATGAGTCATGAATCAGTCTATGACTCGTAAAGTGGATCGTACCAGTGAAGTCCAAGATCTCAAGAGCTGAACACGAGACCTTGATTATGAGTCGTAGAAAGTCACCAACCTATTTTTCTATTTTTTAAGAACTTGTTTGTAAATAATAAAAATAATAATTTTTAGGTTAATTTTGAAGAGGATAGTAGAGAACATCATTAGAAAATACTTTTAGGATTTTGTACTTGGAGACTTCAATCATGAAGGAGAATACACTTATGCATTTATCGTATCATTAGACATTATGATTCTCAATATATTTTGGATTTGCTTGTTCTTCAATTCAATTGGGTAAGTGATTAATTATGTTTTCTAAATTCATGATTTCTTCATCTACAACATGAGTAGATAAATCCACAACTTGGGGTTGTGAGAACCATGAAGATCTAACCAAATAAACCTGGATAATTTGCAATTCTTGAAATGGGTATTTACATATATTAATTAGTTCTCTTTATTTTGCATATTTTCTAGTGGTGACCAACATTAGCACTTGCCTAGTGTTACCTTCCTAATCCAAGTGGTAATGAATAGGAAAAGAGATTGATTAATAGAATTTGATGATGTGTTCTCGTCTACTCGACCGAACTGGACCAAGGGGAGTATGACTGGGCTTGTGGGTAGTGGTTAGTATTGCACACTATGGGGATGGACCAAGCCACATAGTGAAGTTTGCCTCTCACCTTTGACCAAAGGCCTTGGTGAACTTAAATTACTATCCTATATGCTATACTCTAGTCGAGAATTGGGTTATCTGGAGATATTGAGTTGGTTAATCATGGGGAGTACAATTCCCAAGTTGATCTCCGTTATTTATTGTCTCTTGCTTTAGTTAGTTTAGTTTTATTTCCTGTTGAATATTGCAAACCCCCTACCCCCTTTCGGGGAATTGAGTTGTTAATTCCTTGAATTGCGTATTGGTGAAGTCATTATGAGTCTCCGTATTCTCTATGGGATTCTATCCTAAACTTTGTTAGGTTTTACATTTGACAACGACTGCTTTATCCTCCAAAATAGAGGTGTAACTTGGGCGTGATTAAAGATTATGGCGACGTTGCCAGAAAATACGACTAGACTTGATTGAATTCACTAGTAATTACAATTCTAGTGTTAATCTTTAATTTCCTTGTATCTTACCTTTGTTTTTGCTTTCGTTTTGTTTCTTTGCAGGGTATACTAGTAGTGTATGCCCAATACTAGGATTCAAGGCAATCTCTTAACTCCACTTGATCTAGAGATCCAAAGAATTACAAGAAAAATGACCCAAGAAAATGCTAACATCGCGAGTAATGCAACCTTCAATCGGAATGTTAATGATGATGATTGGAATGACAACCCACCTCTTTGGGAGAATATTCCACAGCCTAGGGATTTCAATGACAATGCTTACTGGTGGAACAAATATAGATTGAACCTTATGGAAATGGATGTGACCGAGCTATTGTGTTGCCACCACTATGTGGCTGACATAAAGTTCACTGTTTCTAGTGGGTTACTTCAAATGCCGCAAAATCGTGAATTATTTGCTGGTCTACCATCATATGATCCACATAGCCACTTGGCTAATGTGGCATTTATTTGTAAGAGTGAGATGAGGATAAAAAATCTATCTATGGATGCTATAGGACTTAGTGTTTTCCCATTGTCTCTTACAGGAAAATCTGTGCTATGGCTATCTGAGCTCCCGCAAAGTTCAATCACCAGTTGGATAGATTTGCAGAAGGCCTTTTTGGAGAGGTACTTCCCTAGGCTGAAGAAGCTCAAGTTAAAGGAACAGATCAATAACTTTGAGCAATTTCCTGGTGATTCAATTAGCATTACATGGGAGTGATTTACTAAGTATTTGAGGAGCCTCTCTGACCACAAGATAGTTGATGACGCCTTGGTGGAGATCTTCTACCATGCCCTTGATTAGAATAGTCAAGACTGTGATGAAACCATTATGGAACAAGTAGTCAAGACGAATCATGTTTAGGGACAATGGAATAAAGCTTTTATAAGGAGTTCATGTGCTGTGAATGTTGGTTTAGAGAAATCTAAGATCAATGAGGAGATTATGTAACTACTTGCTCAACTTCGCACAAGCATGGATGTTTTGATCAAGTACAATCAGGAAAGAGTAAATGTGGTAGTTCATCGACCTCCATGTGCACCCATGTATGAGAAGGATGCTTATTTTATGAATGAATAGATGGGCGGTTTCCAGACCAATGCCCAAGGTTCCAATCAGGACAATTGGCGCCAGGTCAAGGAAACCAAGGTCAGAACTATGGTAGAGATGGAGCTTATAGAGCCAACTAAGGTGGTTATTATGAGAGGAACAGGGGTCATGAAGCAGCTTGGAGCAGAAGAGATGGTTTAAAAAATGGTCAATATGTGCCACCACATAACTGTGACGCTGGTACAAGCAATTCAAGAATTGAAGAGATGTTGGATCAATTGTTAAAAAAAAGGCCGAGACACAAGATAAAACTCTAAGGGCATGAAATTCAATATTTCAAGCATTAATCAAAAGATAGAGTCTCATTCTGTGGCTATTAAAAAGCTTGATCAACAATTTGGTCAAGTGTCAACTTAGTTGAATTAGTATCAAAAGGGTACATTGCCTAGCAACACAGTTCAAAATCCTAAAAATAAAGGGCCATGTATTGCGGTTATGACTAAAGGTGGCAAGAGTACCATGATCCTCCTATGCCGATTAAGGTGGAAGATGTTCGTGAGGAGATAGTTGCAGGTAAGGATATGATTGAAGGAGATGATTGTATCAAAGATGGGGTGACTGAGGTAGCTAAAGAGCCACAGAAGTATAAGCCCGTCCCAAGGCCTCCTCTTCCTTTTTCTCAAAGACTCAAAAAGAGGGAGGAGGAAGGCAAATTGAAACACTTTTTCTCTATGCTTAAGCATCTATCCATCAATATCCCTCTGATTAAAGCTTTGGAGAAAATGTCAGGTTATGCAAAATACATGAAGGATTTGGTTACCAAAAAGTGCACAGTAAATCAGGAACTTTCTCAAAAGCTTTAACATTGTAGTGCTATCACTACTAAGTCCTTGGTTCAAAAGCACGAAGACCTAATTTATTTCACTATACCTTGCACTATAGGAGATTTAGAATTCACAAGGGCACTTTGTGATTTGGGTACAAGTATCAATTTGATGCCTCTTGCGGTTTACAAGAAGCTTGGTTTTGGTGCCCCTACCTCTATTAACATGCGATTGTTGATGGTGTATAGGAAAGTGAAGAAACCTGTAGGGATACTATATGATGTGTTGATTGAGGTTGAAAAATTCATATTCCTTACAGATTTTGTGATTATATACTGTGAGGTTGATTTTGGAGTTCCTATTATCTTGGGATGACCATTCTTAGCTACCGAACGAGCTATAGTGGATATAGAGGTCGGTTAACTCAGGTTTAGAGTGAATGATGAAGAAGTTTTCTTTGATATCCATTAGTCTGTGAAGCATCCTGATGAGTTGAAAACTGAGGTTTGGGCAATTGGTAAGTCTAGTAGCCAATTTGTCTAAGTCATTCTGCGACAATAAATCAGGCGCTACTTGGGAGGCAACCCTAGGATTTTTTTATGTTTTAGCTTAGTTTTGAGTTTATTTTCAACTTTTGGATTCTTAGCTAGTTGTTTGATTATTTTTTTGATTGCTATTTTTAACATTGGGTTTGTTGCATATAGGGTGCAAGTGAATTTTATGAAAAATATGTAGGTAAAAGGCTAAGGCAGCAGATTTTTCTGAGAAATGCATAAGGTATAGTTTCTATGACTGGGCTTAGGAATTGTATTGCACTTTATGACTCATAACCACATCTCGTAGAGATTTCTAGTGAGCATGAATAGTGTGCATTCAACCCATGAGCCAACTTTATGACTCATAGATCAAACTACGAGCCTTGAAAGGGGTTCGGTGGAACTCAGGTAAGATTCTGAATTTTTCTAAGCATTGAGAGGTCTACAAGACCAGGAATAACGAGTCGTAGACTCATCTACAAATCGTAATCGGGGTTTCGTAGAGCCAAGCCCAGTGATTTTAACCGTTGACCTGGTAAGGGTATAAAAGAGGGGTCAAAATATTTTGATCCCACTTTTTACCCTAATTGACCGCAATTTCCTTAATTTTTCTTTCACCTCCCTTTTCCGACCAACTTTTGGCTCTTGTTACCCATTTTACGATGAATTGTTTGGTAACTAGGATTTTTGCGGTTATTCATTCTCTCTCATCTTCTTCAAATTTATCTCAACTTGTGGTAAGTTCTTGTCTTAATTTTGGTCATTGATTTGCCTTGTTCCTAATAAGTTGATTTGTTGATCATGATTGACTTTGGTGGTTTAGTATGAAAATCTTGTTGAAGTTGGAATTGTATGTTTGAGATTGAATTGCCATTGGTTTAATTGTTTAATGATTCCAAAAGTTTGGTATTTTGGCGTTGCGTATGATTAGTTGTTGGTGCCTATCAAATTATCCATCATGTGTACTTGAATGATAGTGGATCATTGTTGGTTGTAGAATTGATGGGTGCTTTAGGTACATGCTAGTTTATACAAATTTAGGTTAGTCAAAATTGTATGGCAATTGATGTTAGACCATTTTCGATGGGGTGATTAATCTGTTAATCATCTAGGGGGTTAGTGTTTTATGCTAAACTTGTGAGTGTGCATTTGTTTGCTTTGACGCTGGTAGAATTAAGGATTGAATATGTTCTTGGAGTCCGTGTCATGAACTTAGATAGGTCAGGTACTTGAAATTTCTTGTTCACGAGAGTTTTAAGTCTGGTACATTGCTCTACGAGTCATAATTTCCCCTCATGGGGAATTCCGAACACTTGATAATCTGAGTGTTCATTAGAAGAGACCTTCTACGAGTCATAGATCACTTTACGACTTGAAAATAGGTCTCATAGATCCTTGCCTATTTTTCAATTACTCTCTGGAATTGTATACGACCGAAGTTTACGACTTGTGAAACACTTTACGAGTCGTACCTAGGTCTCATAAACTTTTCCGGTGAACATTATTGTTCTGAAGCACTAGTATACGAGAGCACTTTACGACTCGTACTGCTCACTAGTAAAGGGGCCCTCGTAGACCCTATCTGCAATTGATTCAGTGGAGTTTTTTTTTTCTTTCTTGATTGTTGGGGATAATTTTTGTTTATTTATGTTTAATATTTATACACTATGTCCCCCCAAAACAAACCGCTCAAAGATTGAGGCTTTCAGGAGGAAGCTCAGAGATGAGCCCACTAATAACGATCGTTCGGGTGATGATCAAACCCCTCAGCTGAGTGGGTCATTGGAGATATATGATGCTCAGCCTGACCCAGAGATACCTCGACCACAAACTAGAGCTGTTGCCAGGTTTGGGTAGCCTCACGTTTAGAGCGAGAGTCCTTCCCAGTCTGACGAGGAAGTTAGTGAGGAGATAGGGAGTAGCATGCCCCAGATGACTCCTTCTAGAGAGGATCAGAGTTCAACGAGGGCCTCCGAGGATAGAGGAGTTGCCGAGTCCTCCATCGCACCATCTTCATCATCATCACCGGATGCTACTACTCACCGGTGGTGCATTGAAGGTGTGGAGGCCATACTTTTGAGAGCATTCAGCAAAGGTGCGGGGCAAACCCACCTGTTCGATATATGAGGAGCCCAAGGTTATAGATGATGGACTGAGTTGTGTCTCGGGTTTGAAGGACACGATGATAAGTTATTGGCTCGAGTGGCTGACAGATGAACTTGGTAGATGCTCCCCCGATTATGGTACAGGAGCTTTATACTTTGTATGAAACCATGATTCACCGAGATCTTTCCAAGGGGTAGAGACCTATCACTCAGCTTAGATTGACAGAGGTACTGGTGAGAGGTCGGCGGGTCAACATTTCTAAGGAGACAATCCGTCGTGTTCTTTTTGGTCCAGAGTACAGTGCCCCATGTTCAACAACGGAGTTTGACTACAAGTTGGGGCAGTCTAGAAATACACCGATTATAAAGGATCCAATACATAGGACCTCACTGTTGAGATGGGTAACCGGTCACATTGCGGAGCAAGGTCCAGAGCCTGCTTAGGTTTCCACCCACACGGAGCCTATTGTCAAGGCTTCACTCTCTTTCCACGCCAAATTTTGGTGGCAGTTGTTATAACCTGCATCCGACCTTCTTTGGTGGATAATACTTTGACACCGGAGTGGACGGTATTGGTTGCCAACATCTTGGCTAGTTATGACATTGATTGGGCCCAACTCATGGCAGAGCAGATTCATGTGTCATCACTCAAGAGGGCCACCTCCATCCCATTTCTAGTTTTGATCTATAGGATCTGTCTTGAGTCTATGGTAGAGATTTAACATTAGATGGACTAGTTAGTTCAGGCCCAGCATACCTTGGAGCCCAACTTGATAAAGGCTGATGAGAACCTGAAGGCACTCCAGTGGGCACAACTTCCACCACCTCCATAAATGTTTGCCTCGGAGCCATCACCTGAGGGTTCAACGAATGCCACTACCACTACTGTTGCTGCTACTATTGATGAGAGACGCCAATAGCCCTAGGCAGTAAATATTGGGAGGGGTCCTACACAACTGCTCCTGCACTAGAGGCCACCACTTCGCAACCTTCTATACCGAGCATGGTTTATGTCTCCATTGTTTCTATTCAGGCCATGGCGCAGTGATTATCACGTGCTGAGGCCTAATTATCTTAACTTATCTAGCAGCTCAGTCCATGGGTCCGATAGGCTATTACGGATTCATAGGAGCAGAGCCAAGCGTCCACCATCTCTACTATTTAGGAGTGTGTTTGCAGAGTGGACGCCCACATTGATGCCTTTGAGTATCTAGTTCAGAAGAGGTTACCCAAGGCCCGACCTCTAGATTTCAGTCGTCCATCAAGAGATCAAGAAGCTTAGGGATGATATGACATCTTGACTTGCGGCGGCGATGAAATTACCATAGACTGCATCTATGGAGCCGCTATTTGATTTATTTATCTCCACAGAGCCTTCACAGACTTCCCTCAGGAAGAGATCTTGCACGGATACGGAGCTTGATGAGAGGAACATATATGCAAAGGTTTCTGAGAATGATTAGGATGAGGAGGACGACCTCGGGATGACCTTAAGGACATCGAGGCAAGAGGAGGAGATGAGGCTAGCTCGTGAGCATGATCAGGTGAGGGATATTCGCCCCTCCGGATAGAGTTGAGCAGTTGAGGAGACTACCCCATAAGAGGGTAATGGCCAGACTCAGCCACAACAGGCGCTTAGGCGCCGAGGTATGTTTTTGACTCTTACTTATTCTGTTTTTGCTTGATTTAGTGTATTAGGGACAATGCACAATTTTTTCAATGGGGGTATTGGTAGTTACGGGCATTGGTGAAGTTAGAGTAGCTTATGGTCTATAACTACCCCAAATTTAATCCTGAGGTTTTCTTGCCAATGTTATTTTTCCTTGTGGATATTTAATTTCTGTTGAATCGACAAAATTAGGCTGTTTAAATAATATTTGTAGCATATAGTACTAATACTTATGACATATAGCATATTTTTATGTTTTGTTTTGAAAATTGATACCCACAAAATTTTTTTGATTAGTAGTTAAATGGCACCCATGCATGCTTGGGGTTTTGGCAATAATTGTTCTGATAAGTGAGGGTAATTGAGACGTGAGACATGATCTGTGAGTTTCTTGTTGATAATATGTGCAATGTCATGTGAGTGTGAGCTTATTTTTCTAGATTCGTGCATTTTGTGCTAATTCAGAACTTGCCATGTTACTAAGTTAGATTGTAGATTAAATGGATTAGGAAGGGATCTTAGGCCTTTGTTCTTTAAATTAGTTCACTTTAGCATAAATTGGCCAACCAAATGAAGTTTTATCCCTTATTCCAAATATTTTTGACTTACGTGTACCAATTATTTCAGAAATACCTAATTCGTCTAACCTTGTCTAGTGAAAAACCTTGAAATTGGCTCTGCTCTATTCTTGAGCATTGTGAACCTTGATTGAGGGAAAGAGTCTAAGTTGAGGTGGCTACCAAAAGTGGCCCTGGTTTGGGGAATAGATATTGTGTACTTCAATATAGGCTAAAAGCTTAAGTTGAGGGTGGCCGGTTTAGGGGTAAAATCACAAAAATAAGGTGGTGAATTGGGAATGAGGAGAAAAAGAAGAAAATTATGTATCTGGTGCAAGAAAAAGAAAAAGATGCCTTTGGTTGAGAGTAAAAGCAAAATGAAGCGTAAAAATGAGGCAAACACTGAAAAATGAGATGAGAACACCTGAAAAAACTTAAATGTGGAAAAAGGGAGAATAAGGTGAAAATATTTGAGTTGGTATGGTGAAAGTGTTGGAAAACGTAGTTCAAGGATGTCTTTTAGTCACTATTTTTCGAAAATGCCATACCAAAGTCCCCTGAGCCTACGTTACAAGCCTAGAAAGTCCTAAAGTGATCCTAGTCTAGTTGGTTGAAAATTTGAGTCATGAGTATAGGGTCAAGCCTATGGTATTAGTCATTATGCATGAACATCTTTTATTAGAGTGAGTGTGTTTGCATAGTCCCAAAGCTAAATTTGAAATCATCATTGAGTGTCAAAAATAGGATTACGTTCTGTGAGGGCATTTGCATTGCATTGTTAGCATTTGACTTGTTTAGTGATTGTGGACTATTGATATTCCCTTGCTTGTCATAGTTGTGTTGTCAAATGCACTAGTGTGTTTTTGTTTGCAAAATAACTATCTGATCTTGTTGTGAAAAGTTGGCGTGGGTACTTGATTTTGAATTGTATGTGTTGTATGCCATTGGGTTGAGGTCTGTGTATTGCTATATTGTCTATATAGATTGAGTCACCGCTTGAGAACAAGCAATAATTTTAAGTTGAGGATGTTGATGTGCTGTCAAAAAACAACCCATTTGATGCTTAAAATTTAGGATTTGTGTGTTCTCAATGCGACATTTATGGTTTTTATGTGATTTAGTGTTTAGTTTTGTAGGAAAGTAGTTTGGCATGATTTTGGGGCAAATTGCCGACTTTTCTGGAATTTGGTGGTTTACGAGACCCTTTACGAGTTGTAGAGGATCCTAAGAATCATACAGTAGGTTTTGTGAATAATTCTAGTGAATTTTGATTTCTGAAGTTCAGCCACACGGGACCCCTATACTAGTCGTAGATCACTCTACGAGTCATATAGAGTGGTTTCGTGAATATTTTCAGTAAGTTCCAGTGAAGGACCAGTTGATGCAGATAAAGTCTGAAAGAGTACAATACGAGTCGTGAATCAGTTTATGACTCATAAAGTTGATCCGTAGTAGTAAAGTCCAAGATATCAAGAGCTGAACAGGAGACCCCGATTACGACTCGTAAAGGCCTTTTGTAGAAAGTCGCCTACCAGTTTTTTTTAGTTTTCAAGGACTTATTTGTAAATACTATAAATAGTAATATTTAGGTTAATTTTGAAGAGGATAGTAGAGGAAGTCATTAGAAAGTACTTTTAAGGTTTTGTACTTAAAGAATTCTATCTTGGATGAGAATACACTTGTGCATTCATTGTATCTTCAAATCTTGTGCTTCTTAATATATCTTGGATTTGCTTGTTCTTCAATTCAATTTGGTAAGTTATTCATTATGTTTTCCCAATTCATGATTTCCTCATCTACCCATAGCATGAGTACTTAAATCCACAACTAAGGGTTGTGGGAACCGTGAAGATCTAACCAAATAAACTCGGATAATTTGCAATTCTTGGAATGGGTATTTACATGTATTAATCAATTTTCTTCGTCTTGTATGTTTTCTAGTGGTGGCCAACATTAGAACTTGCATAGTGTTACCTTCCAGATCCAGGTAGTAATGAATAGAAAAATTGATTGATTAACAGGATTTGATAATGTGTTCTCATCTAATCAGCTGAACTAGACCAAGGGGAGGTTGACTGGGACTAGGGGTAATGGTTAGTATTGCACACTATAGAGATGGGCCAAGTCACATAGTGAAATTCGTCTCTCATCTTTGACCAAAGGGCTTGGTGAACTTAAATTACCATCTACATGCTATACACTAGTCGAGAATTGGGTTATCTGGGGATATTGAGTTGGTGAATCTTGGGGAACACAATTCCCAAGTTGCTCTCCATTATTGATTGTCTCTTGCTTTAGTTAGCTTAGTTTAATTTCTGGTTGAATATTGCAAATCCACCTTTAGGGAATTGAGTTGTTAATTACTTTAATTGCCTATTGGTGAATTTGTTGTGAGTCTCCATATTCTCTGTGGGATTCGACCCTAACCTTGGTTAGGCTTTATATTTGACAATGACCGTTTTATCCTCTAAAAGAGAGGTGTAACTTGGGCGTGATCATGTCACTTTTCAAATTACCTTTTGGTCTTTGATTTAAATAAACGGAGATGATTTTCGATTGTATGTTCAATTATTTGATTGAAGTCGAATAAGATGTAACCATTTGGTTCAACGAAGAGAAATCTAACTTCATCTCCTTATAAACCTTGTCTGAAGCTTCTACCTTGTTGAGGTTTCTACCAAGCGTATCCTTAAATGCAAAAAATTTCTAGACTTGCAAGAGGTTCTTTTGGCTTCACTCTATTATGAAGGGGAATATATCGATCCCTATCTCCTTCTTGTTTTCACCACCCTCCGACTCTATCTCTCCAATCTCAATCATACTATCCACCATCATTTGTCTTACCTTGATTCTCGGTTGGCCTTGAAAAGGATGGCGAAGAACCAACTGGTTGGTTGCCCAAATAATGCACTTCTTCATTATATGCAGCCTCAAAGGAACATCATCAAAGATTACACCACCACTACATCCAATAACATTCACATTCTTGTGACTTCCACCCATAACATGCTTAGTTAGTAAATCTAATTATGTAATCATTTTCTCTATGTTCTCATCCTTCTCATGGTCATTTGCAAGTTGCTCCTGATGTAGCCCAAGTTACATCTCCTTTTTAGAGGATAAAGCGGTCACTATCAAGAAATAGAAGCTAACTAAGGTAGCATCGAACCCACAGAGAATACGTAGACTCAAGAGAATTCAATGATCGCAATTCGAACGGTAAACCAACTTACTTCCCTAAAGGGGTGGGGGATTTGCAATAATCAATGAATAATATAATTAAACTAACTAGTACAAGAGAGAAGTCAATATGGAGAGAAACTAGGGTATTGCGTTCCCCAAGATTCCCCAACTCAGTATCACTGGATAACCTAGTTCTTTTCTAGTGTATAACATGCAGATGGTAAGTTATGTTCACCAAGCCCTTTGGTCAAATGTGAGAGGTGAATTTCACTATGTGACTTGGCCCATCTCCATAGTGTGCATTCTAACCCTTATCTATTAGTCCCAGTACAATCTCCTCTTGGACCAATTTAGTTGATCAAATGAGAACACATCAATCGAATCCTGTTAATTAATCTTTTTCCCAATTCATTACTACCTTGGTCCAACAGTAACAGTAGGTGGGTGCTAATGTTGGCCACCACTAGAAAACATGCAAAATGAAGAGAATTAATTAATACATGCATATACATCTTTCAAGAATTATGAATTATTCGATTTTACTTTGTTAGTTCTTCATGATTCCCACAACCTTAGTTATGGATTTTGCTACTCATGCTTTGTGTAATGCAAGAATTATGGATTGACAAAACATAATTGAGTACTTACACATTATAATTAAGAACAAGCAAATCCAACTTTAATAAGAATCACAAGCTTAAAGATTAAATTCAAATACTAGTGTTCTCAAAGACTCTCCAATATGATCTCCCAATTTTCTCTCTCATTACTGAGTTCTAAGCGAAAAATTGGGAAAAATAACCAAAAAATCTAATCATAATAAGTAAAATACAAGTCCTAAACAAAATAGGAGAACTGGTCAGTACGCCATACGGAAGGGGTTTACGGGCCATAGTGGATTCCACGACCTATAAACGATATCCCTCTATGACTCGTAAAGTTGTTTACGACCGGTAAAGGGGGTTTCGTCTAATGAAACTTCAAAATGTAATAATCTTTGATCCTCCGGGAACGGACCATCTTCTACGGCTCGTAAAACCTTTGACGACTCATCTGCATGTTCATAGAATTAACTTCAAACAATCGCCCCTCACTGGAATTGTTCACGAAACCGCCCTATGGTCCGTAGAATGATCTACGACCCGTCAAGGATCTCGTTTAACAAAAAAATCAGCAACCTCTACTCTTTTTCCAAAAATCAAGGTAGACCTATAATCCTGCTATTATAAACACAAAAACACATAAAATAAACTAACCTCGCATTGAGAACACAAAATTTCAAGTTTTAAGCATTAAAAGTGTTGTATTTTTGCAACACATTAACACCCGCAACTTAAAATTGTTGCTTGTCCTCAAGAGATGGACTCAATCTATATAGATAATAAAGAAACACACAGACGTCAACCCCAATGACATACATCACATAAATCTCAAACTCAGATACCCATACTAACTTTTTAAAACAAAATCAAATAGCTATCTAGCAAACCAATATAAACTGGTACATATGACAACACAACTATGACAAGCAAGGTAGTACTAACAATCCACAATCACTGAACAAGTCTAGTGCTAGCCATGCAATGTAACTGCCCTCACAGAAAGAAGTCCCATATCTTACACTCAATGATGTTTTCATGTATAATCTTGGTACTATGCAAAATCACTCACTCTCACAAAAGATATTCATACATCATACCTAATACCATAGGCTTTCCTATCTAATCATGATTAAGACCTTTAGCTAACTGGAATCGGATCACATTAGGACTTTCCAAGCTTGTAACGTAGGCTCAGGGGCTTTGGTATGGTATTTTAGGAGCATAGTGACTAAAGGCCCTTGTTGACATTGCGTTTTTGTACACTTTTGTTGTACCAACTCTGTTATTTTCATCTTATTCTCTCTTTTTCTTATTTCAAGCTCTTCTGGGTGCTTTCTTTTCGTTATTCAACTTTTTTGTTTTGTGTTTACTCTTCATTTTACTTTTCAGCTCATAGTTAAGGCATCACTTATTTTTTCTTGCACCCAGTACATGATTTTTCCTTTTTTCCTTTATATAACTCATTCACCCCCTTAATTTTTTTTTTCACCCTTACACCAGTCACCCCCAACTTAAGCTTTTGGCATGTGTTGAGATGCACAATACCCGTCCTTAGGACCATGGCTACTTTTGGTGGCCACGCTCAACTTAGGCTTTTTGACATAGTCAAGGTTCATAATGTTCACCAAAGGATCAAGACCAATTTCAGGATTTTACAACTAACAAGACTAGGCTAATCAGGTGTTTTCAAAAAATAGGTACATGTTAGGAGCAAACATTAGGAATAAGCGATATGTCATAGCTTTGATTGATCATTCAGGCTAAGTGTGGACTATTAAGAACAATGACTTAAGATCCTTTCTTAATCCATTAATCTACAATCTAACTCAGAGTAACAGGGAAAGTTCTAAATTAGAACAAAACACATGAATCTAGCAAATTAAGCTCACACTCATATGTCATTGCATACATCATCAACAAAAGAATCTCACATCATGCTTCTTATCTCAATTTATCCTCACTTATCAAACAAACATTATCAAACATGTAAACATGCATGGTTGCTATCTAACTACTAATCAAAATTTATTGTGGGTATCATTATTCAAACAAAACACAAAAACAAGCTATATGTCACAAGTATTAGTACTATATGCTATAATTACTATCTAAAATATCCTAAACATACTAGTTCAATAAAAAGTAAATATCCACAGGGAAAAAGAACACAAGCAAGAAAATCCTAGGATAAAAAATTGGGATAGTTATAGACCCAAGCTACTCAGACTTCACTGAGGCCTGTAATTACCCAAACCCTATTGAAAAAGATGTGCATTGTCTTCAATTCACAAAATTGAATAAAAATAAAATATATAGGGGTCAAAAACATACTTGGGTGCCTAAGCACCAGTGTGTGACCGAGTCTAGCCACCCTCCTCTTGTGGGGTAGTCTCCTCAGCAATAGTGCTCCGTCCGGAGGGGTCAACACTCCTTACTTGCTGTATCTCTCAAGCCCATCGTATCTGTGCCTCTCATATGGATGTACTCAAGGCAAGCTCGAGCTACTCCTGCTCAGTCATCCTCATTTGAAATTGTACAAAATCGGGATCATCGTCTTGGTGGGGTATTTTCCTGTGAGAAGAAAGAACAGGATCCTCATGAGCAAAAAGATTAAACACCGACACCAAGAGTGTAGTCTCTGCTAGTGCAATTGATGGTGCCAATGGTACTGTCATGTCGACCTAGAGTCTTGGATCTCTGTCTACAGGACTGTCAAGTCTGATGGTCGGGCCGTACACAGGCTCTGTTGTACCCTATCCTCGAAGGCACCAATAGGGGAATCCATGGTAGTAATATGGTCCCTAATAGTAGTAACTATGAATGCCTACATAGACCCTCTAAGTATGAAATGGCCTGGTGCCCATGGCCTGATCTGATGAACCATCTGAGTCGACTACAACTTATCATGAGATAATCTCTGTGCCAGGACCTGTATAGATGTGATGGACACACAAACCATGCCCGCGGGTGTATCCTGTGGTGTTGTAGCCTATGGTGCAGGGATAGTAGTAGTGGGCCCTCTCTCCTCATTTGCCTCGGGCTGTGGGGGCCTCTCTTTCGTAGTAGCAGTCGTGGCGGTGGTAGGCTGTGAACCCTCAGGTAGTGGCGTTAGGGCGAATATCTCAAGCATAGGTGGAGGTTTTTCTCATCAGAGTGACACCGGGTTCTCTTCAGCCTTAATCAGGCTGGGATCCAATGTTTGCTAGGCCTTGATCTGCTGGTCCGGCTAGTGCAAACTTATCACCCTTGACTCTACACAAAGTCGGTATATCAAGAACAAGAATGGGATGGAGGTGGACCTCTTCAGTGTGGCCTCATGAATCTACTCAGTGATGAGGCAAGCCCATTCAATATCATAGCCATCTAAGATGCTAGCAATCAAAACCGCATGCTCCGGCATCAACGTATATCAGCAAGTGTAGGCCGGCTACGTGAACAAACAATCGTCTACCAATACTTGGCAGGAAAACTGAGGAAATCCTTGACAATAGGCTTTGAGTGAGTGACTACCCATGAAGGTTTCAAACCCCACTCAACAATATACCTAGACACCCATCTTATCAAGGTGGCCCATCGCTTTGGATCTCTTATAACAAGGGAGTCCCTTATCTTCCCCACCCTGTAGTCAAACTTTTGTGTGGATCTTTGGGGCACGGACCTTCGGTCCAAAAAGCATATGGCGGATGGTGGTCTCCGATATATCGACTTACTAGCCTCTTACTATAGTTTTGGTCAGTCTGGGTTGAGCGAGGGGCTTCTTCTCCTTCGGAAGAGTGTTGTATATTATGGCTGCATATGAGACATAAAACTCCCTCACCATGGTCGGGGAGTATCGTCCTAGCGAGTGCATGAGCCATTGAAGCCCGTTGTCAATCATCGTGTCCTGGAGACCAGGGATACAATCGAGTCTGTTAGAGATGACTCGGGGCTCCTCATATTTGGAGAGGGATGGCTTGCCTCGTTCTTTGTGCTACTGGCCCTCTGTGTGGATGTCATGTACACCTGCGATATACCACAGACTAGTAAGGGCATTTGGTGGAGATGGTGATGATTGGGGTGTGGTGAAGGACTCTGTCTCTAATCCATCCTTAGAGTCTCCCTCGGAGCTGGACTCCTCTGTTGATGGAGTCATCTTTGGTAGACCAATCTCGTCGCTGCCTCTCTACTTAGACTAGGGAGTAAGAAAAATGAGAGCCTGAGTCTGCCCTACTCTGGTAGCTACTCTGGTCTGTGATCGATCCACACCTGAGTCTAGGTTGAAGCCCAACTCCTCTAGTGAGCCACTCAGTGTAGTGGCCTGCTCATCATCCGAAGACCCATCTCTGAGCCTCCGCAATAGGGTCCCGATCTTATCACGTTTGAGTTTCGGGGCCATAGTACCTGAAACATTAACATATACGCACCATGGTTAGCCCCGCAGATAAAAAATTGGAATGCAATGATCATCTGAATTAAGTTACAGAAGGATTCTACGTAAGCACCTTTACAGGGTATAGTGGATACTATAAGCCGTAAATAGCTTTCATAAAGTAGTGGTTCAAACAATTTTTGTCACTGAAAAAGTCTACGAGACCAGATAGGACTCGTAAAATGGTTTACGAGTCATAAATTGGATCGTAGAGATTTTCGGTGAGTACATCTATTTCACGCAAGGACCTACGAGACCTATCTACGATCTATTAAGTGATTTATGACTCGTAGAAGGTCTCATCTGATGGATACTCAGAAACTTCAAGTTTCTGTAATCTTGCACGAGGGGCAATAACAACTCGTGGAATAATCCATAGGCCGTAAAGGCCACTCATGGACAAGAAAGCTCAATCACCTGAGTTTTTAAGCCTATCACACGGACCCCAAATGACTTTCTAAAACAAACATATTACCAGCATAGAAGCAAAAACACATACACTCACATGATTTCCATACCACAACTAATACCCTAACATGTTCTACAACTCATATACCCTATCAAAAGTGATTAAGCATGATTACCCTACAATTTCGACCATCTACACTCAATTTTCAACAAGATTATGCACCTATGTCATCACCCACCAATTCACACACAAAATCAATCAATCACACATGGTAATTGAATCAATAGGCAAAAAAAACTATTCCGAACATGAAATCAAGGCAATGATAGCCAATTCTGGATTTAGACCATTATTCAAACATGGGCAACCCAATTTCAAATAACACATATTAATATCAGACATGGATTTTAGTCTAAATACCATTTCCAACACAATTTCCAATTCAATCATCCAAAACAAGGCAAATTAAAGGTTCTAATTTAACCAAAAACTTACCAAGATTTGTGATTAAGTGGAAGAAGATGAAGGAGGTGAAGGGGCACTAAACCCTAGGTTACTGAAAAGTCGTCAGAAAATGGGGTCTTTGTTGCCATCAGTGGTTGGATTAAGGGGGGTAGGGTGGATGGCCGAATTAATTTGGTAAATTAGGTTAAGAATTGTGTTAGAATAATTTGACCCCATTATTTATACCGTTACTAGGACAATTGAAAGTTAATGGGCCCAAACTCTACGAAACCCCGATTACGGGCTGTAGCGTGTCTTACGGCCCGCAAATCATGGTTTCGTAGAACATCCAGTATACAAATCCTAAAGTGATTTACAACTCATAGAGTTGGTCATAGAGACCTCAACACTTAGCAAAATTTTCAATAACTGACGTGGGGTCCACGAGCCCCATTTACGACCCATAGTTTGATCTACAAATTGTAAAGTTAGCTCGTGGACTAGAGTGCATAATTTTTCTGCACATTGGAAATCTCTACAAGATAGAGTATGGATCATAAAGTGTTTTACAGCCGGTAGACCTAGTCGTGGAGACACTTCCTGATGCTCTTCTCAGCCAAAATGGCTAATTTAGTCCTGTACCTACATATCTTCATAGAACACACTGTTACCCTCTATGCAACCAACCCAATGCCCAAAATTACAATCAAAATAGAAGAAAATAAGCTACCTATGAATCTTAAAATTGAAAATAAACCTATATTATACTATTACATAAAAAATGTTGGGTTACCTCCCAAGTGGCGCTTGATTTTTGTCGTGGCATGACTTGGAAAATTGGTTACTCAGTCTTCCCCAATTGCCCAGACTTAACTCTTCAAATCATCTGGATGCTTCATGGACTGACAAATATTGAAGAGGACCTTTTCGTCATTCAATCTAAACCTGAGTTTACTGTCTTCCATATCCACTAGTGCTTGCCCAGTGGCTAGGAATGGTCTTCCCAAGATGATTGAGACGGCGAAGTCAACTTCGCAATCTAGGATCACAAAGAGTGTGGGGAGTATAAAACTTTCACCTTTTAGTAGCACATCATATAGTATCTCCACAGGATTCTTCACCATACGATCCGCCATCAACAATCGCATGCTTATCGGAGTATGGGCTCCCAATCCAAGCTAGTTGTAGACTGCAAGGGGCATTAGATCAATGCTGACACCTAGATCATATAGTGCCTTTGCAAACTCCACATCTCCAATGGTGCAGGGTATGGTGACAACACCTAGGTCTTCTCACTTCTGAGCCAAGGACATCGTGGCAAAAACACTATAATGATAAAGCTCTTGAGAGAGCTCCTGACTCACAGTGCACTCTTTAGTGACCAAATTCTTTATGTACTTAGCATACCCTGACATCTTCTCCAATGCCTCAATGACAAGGATGTTGATTGAGAGTAGTTTCAACATAGAGAGAAATTGCTTAAATTTGCCTTCCTTTTCCCTTTTTTGATTCTTGAGGGAAGGGAGGAGAAGGCCTAGGAATGGGCTTCAACTTCTATGGTGCATTAGCAACTTTACTCACCCCACCATTGCCACTATTGTCTCCTATCTCTGCATCCTTAGCCACATCCATCTTCTCTCGAATCTCTTCCTCATCAACTGGCATGGGAGGATCAATGGTGCTCTTTCCACCCCGAGTAGTAACCGCCATACACTGCCATTCATTTTGAGGATTTTGAATTGTGTTAATAGGCAGTGTACCACTCCATCATTAATAAAGTTAAGTCGACACTTGACCGAACTATTGCTCAAGCTGTTTGATAGCCACAGAGTGTGACTCTATTTTCTGATTTATACTAGAAATCTCTAATTTCATGCCCCTCAGAGTCTCATCCTGTGTCTCAGATTTCTTCAATAGGCGATCAAACATCGCCTCAGTTGTAGAACTACTTGCACCTGTATCACGATTATGTGGTGGCACATAAGGACCATTTCTGCATCTCTCTCTAGACCCCTGTTCCTGTCATAATAACCTCCACAGTTTTCCCTGTAAGCTCTATCTCTATTAAAGTTCCAACATTGGTTTTTTTGACCTTAGCGCCAATAGTCCTGATTGGACCCTTGGGCGTTGGTCCAAAAATCCCCGTCTGATCAGCAATAAAAAATGTATCCTTATCATAATATGGCTCATCATACATGGGTGCACGTGGAGGTTGATGAACCACTAGTATTCACTCGCTCTTGGTTTTGCTTCATCATCACCTCCATACCTATGTGAATCTGGCAAAGTTGTTGCATGATTTCTTCATTGGTCTTTGCTTTCTTTGAACTAACGCTGGCAGCATATGAACTCTTGGCAGATGCTCTATCTCTCTACCCCCATGCACAAATAGTTGTGACCACTCTTTCTATTGGCTCTGCATCCTTGTAAATGGTTGATCCAAGAACATGCTCCCTATGATAGTGTCAACACAAGCCTAACTATTCTCATCAAGGGCACGGTAGAAGATCTCCACCAAAGCATCTTCAACCATCTTGTGGTCAAGGATGCTACTCAGAAATTTGGTGAACAACTCCCAAGTAGTACTGATCAAATCACCTAGAAGTTACTCAAAGTTATTGATCTGGTCCTTCAACTTGAGCTTCTTTGATCTAGGGAAGTACCTCTCCAAAAAGGTTTTCTGCAAGTCTGCTCAACTGGTGATCAAACTCTGTGGGAGCGCAGATAGCCATAATGCTACAGAGCCTGTAAGAGATAATGGGAAGATACGAAGTCCCACATCCATAGATTTTTTATTCCCATCACACTCTTGTAGACGAATACCACTTTGTATAGGTGGCTTTGAGGATCCTCCGATGGTAAACCCATAAATAGCCAATAGTTCTCCAGCATGTGAAGTAACCCACTCAAGACTGTGAACTTCGTGTCTGCGAGTAGTAGTGGCAACACAATTGCTCAAGTCACCTCATAACCATTGGTAAGTATTGATTCCATTGGTAAGCATTTGCATTGAAATCCTAAGGTTGTGGAGCAATGTCCTCCAGAGGAGGTGGGTTCTCATTCTCAGCATCCTCATTGTTATTCCTGTCCAGAGTTGCATTGGCCGCGTTGTTGGCATTGTCTTGGGCCATTCTTCTCAACGTTCTGTGGATATCTGGGTCAAATGGAGTTAAGGGATTGCCATGACTCTCGGTGTTTGGCATACACTACACTTACACCCTGAAAAAGAACAAAAATAACAAATAAAAGTAAAATAAGGGAAGAAAGGATTAACACTCGAATTACTTATGAATTAACTAAGTCCAGCCATATTCCCTGTCAATGGAACAAAAATCTTGATGTCATCCAAGTTACAGCTCCGGTTTAGAGGATAAAGCAACCACTTTCAAGAAATAGAACTTAAAAAGGTTAGGGTCGAACCCACAGGGAATACGTAGACTCAAGAGAATTCAATGATCATAATTCAAATGGTTGACCAACTTACTTCCCCGAAGGGGGTGAAGGGTTGCAATAATCAATGAAAAATATAACTAAACTAACTAGCAGAAGAGAGAAGTCAATATGGACGGATACTAGGCTATTATCTTCCCCATGATTTCCCAACTCAGTATCATCAGATAACCTAATTCTGTTCTAGTATATAACATGCAGGATGGTAAGTTATGTTCTCCCAAGCCCTTTGGTCAAAGGTGAGCGGTGAATTTCGCTATGTGACTTGGCCCCCCATCTCTATAGTTGCATTACTTTAGTCCTAGTGCAACCTCCTCTTGGCCCAGTTTTGTTGATTAGACGAGAAGACATCAATCGAATCCTGTTAATTAATCTCTTTTCCTATTCATTACTACCTTGGTCCAGATAGTAACACTAGGTGGGTTTTAATTAAAAAAGCCACCACTAGAAAACATGCAAAACGAAAAGAATTGATTAATACATGCATATATATCTTTCAAAAGTTATGAATTATCCGATTTTACTCTATTAGTTCTTCATGGTTCCCACAACTCTAGTTGTGGATTTAGCTGCTCTTGCTTCATGTAGATGAAAGAATTATGGATGGGGAAAACATAATTGAACACTTACACAATAAAATTAATAACAAACAAATCCAATTTCAATAAAAATCACAAGCTTAAAGATGAAATCAAACACAAGTTTTCTCAAAAACTCTCCAATATGATCTCCCAATTTTCTCTCTCTAATTACTGTGTTCTCTGAGTACTAGGTGAAAACTTGTGGAAAATAACCTAAAAAAACCTATTATAATAAGTGAAAGAAAATTGGTCGACATGACATATGAAAGGTGTTTAAGGGTGGTATTACATGGCTCGTAATCGGGGTCTTATACTCAGCTGCTGGAAATTTGGACTTCAACTATACAACACCCCTCTATGACTCTAAAGTGGTTTACGACCCAAAAAGAGGGGTTTTGTCTAATGAAACTTCAGAATGTCCTAATCTCTGATCCTTAGGCCATGAACCATCTTCTGTGACTCGTAAAACCTTCTACGGCTCATCCGCATGTTTGTAGAATTAGCTTTCAGAAAATAGCTCCTCAATAGAATTGTTCATGAAACCACCCTACAGCCCATAGAATGATCTACGACCTATAAAGGGTCTCGTATAAAAGCAAAAATTAACAACCTCTGTACTTTTTCCAAAAATCAAGGCCAACCTATAATCTTGCAAATATAAACACAAAAACAAATAAAATCAAACAAGTGTGGAACATATTTTAAGAGTTGGTTGAACATGAGGGCGTTATCTGTTACACTCAGAAACCTTTGCTTCAAATTCATGAAGTCCATCATTTTGGCCTCCCTAATCTCAAGAGGGAAGAACCGATTGAGGAAAGCCACCTTAAACTCCTCTCATAGAATCACATTGTTGTTCCCCTT
This sequence comes from Solanum medicagineum, assembly GCA_026153255.1. Lineage (NCBI taxonomy): Eukaryota > Viridiplantae > Streptophyta > Magnoliopsida > Solanales > Solanaceae > Solanum > Solanum medicagineum. The sequence continues at coordinate 29,357 of JAPFFP010050832.1, forward strand.
CTCCTCCTTCCATTGAGTGTACTATATTTGAGCCATCTCCTTGAGTTGGTAGGCTGCCAACTCCGCCTTCTCGTCCGACCTCACATCCATAATGGACAACACCTTGTAACTTCATCAATAAACTCTTGAGTGTCCTCATCCACCTTAGACCCATTGAACTCTAATGGGTTCATGCTCATAAAGTCTCTCACCCGAGATACCAGAGTAGGAGCATGAGGGGCTTAGGCCCCTTGGTTGGCTTTGTTAGCCAAAACTTGAGCTAGCAAAGTGAGAGCATCCCGCAGCTCATCATGAGCCGATTGTTCCTTGGGTGTGCGGGATCTTCTTCCTCTTGTGTTAGGCATGATCTGCTATAGCAAAGAACAATCTTTAGGGCAAAACCTTAGCTTAACTTCTATAGCACGACGTAGAGTAAGAAGAAGGGAAACATTTCCCAGAAAGTCTCATAGCCTCTTACTCATAGTTGTGGTGCACAACACAACCATGAATAAGACTCCAATCAACGTAGTGTGTTGGATGCTGAGGACCATTAACAACCTAGTGCTCTGATACCAAGTTTATCACGACCCAAGCCTAGGGCCTAGACGTGACATGGTGAATGGGGAACCTGAAGGGACCTCAATCAAGCCTCTTAACATATTATTACACAACGTTGGTCGCGGAAGCAATAAAACAACAATAAGAGATAGAAATAAGGATATAGGAACTAAGGGAAATCCTTCAATTCATAAAGCGTCAAAGAGTCAAAGAGAGTCAAGCTTATAGCATAATTACATATCTTGTCCAACAAAACCTCTAAACATAGAACTTAGCGGGGGCCAAGACAAGCAACCGAGCTCACCCTCATAGTCAAAACATATAATAAGGAAAAGAGAGTATACACATAGCATAAATCAAGAGAAGTATGTCCTCAAAGTTAAGGACTCACCAACTTGCTTGGAGAGATATTGCACTAGTCACGTGGAGGAGGAGGATGATCAAGTGGGGCTCCAGTTCCTACATGGTAACATCATGTAGGAATAGAGTATGCGTTAGTACTTTTGCATGTACTAAGTTTGTAGGATGCAATGTAACAATAGATAAGCAACATAGTCAAAATGCATAATTAAACAATAGATGATCATATAACAATATGGCATGAATGAATGATATTTGAAGTAAACATGCTTATATATAGAAAATACTACATGTGTATGAATAGACCATCATCATATACCAAGCAACTTAATACTTGGAATCTAAGATAGACCACCCCTTAGAAGTGATTGAGGTACCAACCCCTAAATTATTTGATGGCTTACCACCCCATCCGAGGCGATTGAGGTTCCAATCCCTCAATTGGTTGACGGACATGACCACCCTCCGTCAGAAGTAATTGAGGTATGAACCCCTCAATTGGTTGATGGATTACCACCCTCATCCGAGGCGATTGATGTACCAACTCCTCAATTGGTTGATGGCTTACCACCAACATCCGAGGTGATTGAGGCATCACCCCTTAATTGGCTATGGTCAACTCAAAATACAATAGATACTTCTCATGAAATCAACGCATAAATATCACCTTTTCATCATCTTAAAGTTACTTAACTCATATGCTAAGCATT